>DWMZ01000253.1:0-27631 GCA_018249855.1 Eueides tales michaeli | reverse complement strand
AATCCGGTCGAGTCTGCCCATGCGTGTTGTCATTGCTGACAACGTGACTCTTCCACTCGTACTTTAGTCGCCTCTTACGACACCACCAGTACCAGGGTGATCCTATTCTAAGCCGGAATCACACGGTTAGTCAGTTTCTAAAATTAACGCGTACAGAAAACATACAAACAGACAAAAAATTAAATAGTTACTATTTTAGTCTCTATTACTTTAATAAACAGTCTCTATAAAATGGTTTTTAATATATCTTCCATGTGACATGACTGTAATCGGTTACAGATTTATTAATAGTATACATTGGAAAAATAGCAGAAGGTATTATTTATTATTAAGATTTTAAAATTGCACATGGCGGAAATAACATTTTTAGAAAACATTTAAAAAATTTAATGTAACGGGATTTGAACCTGCGTTTTTGGTGGTTTTTAGAAGCCGAGGGTTCAAATTACCCCCAAAATATACACAAAAATACTTTATAAAGAATATATTGAACTTTGAAATTCTGTATATTTTTATTTAAAGTAGCATGATTTGAATAGCACGTAAAAGCCGATTATGCTACATGTGTTCACATTTTACGTATGTGAAAATCTTTGTACATTATTTACAATTATTTTGGATAGCATAACTATAATATCTGATTGTAAAAATTGGCTGTAGTTTCGAATCCTGCTTCCGGCATTTAATCATTTTCATTTAAGTACTCCGGCAAGACTTATTATGTCATTGAGTTTCGCCACTTAGATTAAGGTATCTCAAACCTGAAAGTGTATTTAATAATAGGTTGCACTTATGCGGGCAAAGAGAAAATAGGTACCTACTAATATGTATTTGTTATAAACACATTGTTAAACAGTAAATAACATTATCAAAAAAAATCAGTAATTGTTAAAATTTGCATTTTAGAGACTCGTCATGGTGCAGGGGCATGAGTGTGTCCTGTGACTATAAACGCGATAAGTTATGGGTTCGACCTAACTCGAGGAAATGAAATATTTAATATTTTCAAATAAAATGTTTGATGTTTTCATTTCTTCGTTCTGGTAACAATGCAAAGCGCGGCGTTGAGCTCCACCACTTGACATGCGATGCGTCGATTTCGGCAGAAAGTGGAGAACGGAATGGAGTATTTTAAAATTGGTTCCTAACTACCCTCTGACTATTTTGCTACCTGCGGGATACATTATGATGCTGAAAAAAATATATTTGCATATAAATGTCTGTGTCAGTCTTTCTATAAACCGCTATATAAAGTTTAAATGTCAATAAATTTTACAGTAAAATTCATATTTGTTTATTATGTTTACAGATACAATGTTTTTTTTTCTTTATACTGATCATTTCAATGATTTATTATATTAATAATTTATGCGAAAAAATATGTTATATAACGTCAAGGGGGCGTAGTCTTACTAAATATAGGGCTCTAGATTTTGCTGCTCTATAAGCAATACATTGAGCGAGACTCTAGGATAGACAATTATAACAAAATATCCATCCTGTTTTACGGAATAAGGTATAAAGTTGTAAAAACCACTTATTTTATACTCAAAGCTACAGCTATTATTATAATGACAAACGATTTACATTATCTTAAATACCTTGTATAATGTACTACAACAAGTTAAAGCAGACTGACAAAACAAATTAACCAATATAACTCTCTGTCTCCCTTCTATCTGTAACAAGAATTTATTATGAACGAACGAACTAACTTGCTAAGTTGTGCCTTAATTAATTGCGTCACTAATTACCGTAGCGCATAGATAGGTGAATAAGTTTACACGTCTCTAAGCGTACACTGCTCTTAGAATGTTATAGAGAAATTATATTTATAAAATTTGTCATAATATAAGAATAATCATATAAACGATGATTAACGATACAATAATTGTTACTTAAAAACCTCTGACACAAAAAGCTCTCATCATGTAAAAATAATATACACAATGCAAAGTAAATATCTCGGAATGGCTAAACATATTTTCATGAATCATGATTAAAAATAATCTCGCAAATTAAGCAAAAGGATTTAAATCAAAATTGGCTCATTTGTCTCGAAACTATGATGCTAGAGACACATAAACACCAACACATGTCAAATAACAATGCTACTTGTGCACTTAGTACGAGTATGTGTGATTTGCATCATATTCGTAGATCATTTTTAATTATTTCTATTAAGCCACGGGAACAAACTATATTTTTTTTGTTAAAATCCGACTAGGAAACGCGAAAAGGCAAGGATATTGCCGGATTACAATAAAAACAAACCCTTCAAAGAAAGCACGTGAAATCGACATTTAACTTTTCTTTTTTTAAACATTATATCATGCAATCAGTCTTTCTGACTATGAGCAGTAGCCCAAGTACGAACAATCATCGAACTCGTATCGTAAACATTTCGAGGCTACGATATGTTAACGGAGTACGATGCAGATGTGTTTGGAGTTGGTGATTGGTGTTGAGATGATCCCCAGCAGCAGCATCTTCCATATTTATATTGCTTTAGTACTCAATAAGTGTTACTAAGGTTTAATGTTCTGTCGTCGTCGTCGTTCAAGGCGATTTAGTAAATCATGTAAGGTTAGCTGGACAGCGACCTGATTGGGATGGCGGTCCAGTTTTTGCTTGTATTTGCCTGCGAATGTCTGAATTTCCTCTTTCACTGGAGGCATCTCTAGGAATTCATGAATTATATTATTTCTAATGAATCAGAGTGTGTCACTGATTTACTTTAGAATATAGTTCTGGGCAGATTTGATTTTTTCTTTACGTTGGAATTGCAAACTTGGATACCATGTGTCCAGACTGGTTTTATAATGGTTATGTAAATGAGCAGCTTGTTATCTAATCTTAGTTTTGAGTTTCTGCCAAGCAGCCAGTATAAACATTTATACTTTAGAATAATTTCTTTGCGTTTTGTCACAATATTTTTTCGCCATGTTAATCTGAGGTAGCTTGGATAAACTCTGTATTATACTGCGGCAGCTCATAGTGTTCAATTGAGGATATAATTATTACAGCGGTACCCCCATGTGCTGTGCCATCAGGGTGGTTTGTTGTATATATGTTATATCCTTTCATATTTACTTGGCTACTGTTAGTGAAATGAGTTTCTGATATAAGGAGTATGTCAAGTTGGTAGGTTTTTAAAAATATCTCAATTTCATGTTTGTTGGAAGAAGACTGTTAACGTTCCAGGTGGCTATTTTAATTTGATTTACTTTGAGCCCCCATGTGCTGTACCTTCAGGGACTTCCAGTTTAGAAACTCCTTGGACTGGTGAACAGACTGAGGTGAAACACTTGCTGCATGAATTTCTTACTTTGACAAGTATCATTTATTGACACGGGGGCCTGGGTATCCACCCTCGTGGATTCTTCGGTAACAAATGTCACACCTTCCAACCCGGGTACTGGAGGGCGCCGGGTGTTAGCCGGGTTTCATGACAAATCACAATCGCTTTCATCTGACATTTTCATATTAAAAAGGGGTAGGGAGAATGACTCAAGAGTGCTTCCCCAAGGCACTATTGTCTCAATTTTAGAGGAGTATTTAGTTCCTTAGATCCAGCTACTGGAGACAAGTTCCTAACCGCCACCTGTGACTCGGCGTTGTTGCTTGTTTTGTACCTTCCAGGGGAGCGTGTGGGGTCGGTCTAGGAAAAGATGGTATAACCTACGGACGCGAGCGACTTCACTCCCCTCGACTTAACTTTGAAAATGTTTTTTTCATTGTATATTTTTATATTGTGCAGGCAAACCTATCTACCTGCCAAACCTATCTACCTACCTAACTAAATTCGAAAGAAGCAAAATTCACACAAACAAAGAAAACAAGGAGACAATGGACGGACGACAAATGTACTACCTAAATATGTTGTATTAAAAACCAATCCTAAAATATAGGTGACGTTGCTGAGCTAAAAGTAAGTTTTAACTTACCCATGTTTTTTTAATTGAAAGAATTCTATTCTTTTTATATTTACCCAAATTAACGAATTAAAACATTAAATACTAAATTTAGTAATAAGTTCCAGTAATTTATATAAGTAATATACTAAATTAAAATATATCCACTTTAACGGTTTCATTTCTTTTAATCGGTAAATAAAAATGTAAAACTCATTTTTTTAAAGGTTTTCCAATATGTATAATATATGGATAAGTAGGCTTGATTGCGGTAGGCTGTATCTTGCGATCTATCTATGTTTCTATAATTTAAATTGGAAATGCCTCATATGCGAGATAAGCATCGTTCCCGCCTTTGTATGCAAATAACTTCCTATCGGAAACGAGAGAAAGCTGGAAAACATTTACTTAAATATTTATGTAAAAATCATAAGATAACGTTGTAGGGGAAGTGATCTCGTTTTTTGGTTTACATTTTGAGATTGTATACTTCCATTCCCTTGTTAGTTCCGAGTTTAAGGCATTGCGTCTTTAGTGGCAGTTTGGATCCTGAATATTATAGATAATTAGAAAACATCACATTTTTTTTAACATTTAAAACAAAATATTTTATAATATCTATTTTATTTTATATAAACATTATTTCGAGTAAAAGTATTTAGTAAAGTATATATAAATAATAAATAATAAAATAAAATAAAATAGCCTTTATTGCTGTTTCATATCAATAATACATTATAAACATTCTTAACATGCCTACTTTCTGAAAATATAAAATTAATTTTTCTAACTAACTTATTAATCGTCAACTAGGTGTTTCTGTGGAACAGTTTGTCTGTCGACAAATCCTCCTCTAAAGATTGTTTTGGGAATTATAGAATTATATATTGATTTTTATTTTCCCGCGTTGGTAAAACGAAACAGGGCGTCGCGTTTAGTCATTTAACAGGGATGTCTCGAATCTTGATGTTAAGAGAATAGATTGGCTTGTCACTACTCTCTCTGCTTACTCCGCTTTGTGAATTAAAATATGATTAAAAAAACAGAGAGAGTGTGAGTGAGTTTATATCAAATATATTTGTATAAGAAATATCATTTCAGAAAGTATAAATACTTTACGTCACCTCTGTGCAACTAGCGTGTTTTCACGCTAAATACCCAACTAACGTCTACAAAATTGTGATAACTATTTATTTATTGCTTCCAATATTTGTAATAAAACGTTCTTCGATAATAGCAATATGTTTGAAATGTCATTTGTGTTGCATAATAATGATCACATCGAATAATGGTATAATAAATGCTAAGGACTTATGTCTGTTCTTTGAGACTTTAACTGGTAATTACTAATTCTTTCCGCAGTGTAAAATATTCACTGCGCCACAAGCGTCATTTAAATTTTAATTTGCTTAACAAATATTATAATAGAGCGTGTTAGATTGTATTACGCATTGTGCGGTCCTCGACAAAGAGTTTAAAACGCCATATTTAAGGGGATGAGAGTTTTGCGTAGGCGTAACAAATATTTGAGGTAGGATAATATGCTGTCACATTGCTGTTTTTACGGTGCTTTAGCAGAGGTAAATTTTTAGACAAAAGATGGGTAAAGGGCTGTATTTTCAACAGAAAATTAGCATAATAATGTATTTACAGAGATATTATTTTAATTAGTACAATGTCCACATAAATCTCAAGTAAAAAGTATTTAAATTTGCATATGAACTTCGTTCAACAGAACGTTCATATTAGTACACAACCTGTTGTGTATGATAATATCTTAATGCTATACATAAAAACGGTATATTATAATTAAAATGAAAAATATTGTAGTAGTTAAGAATATTATAAATTGGTAAAATTTATTGAATAGGGAAAAGAATTAATTCCTTTAATTACTGTTTGTGTTCGAAGATGTGACTTTAGAACTTGATATATGTACCTACATGTATTCAGATATATTGATTTTCAGTGTGACCTCCTTATATGTGTGTAGATGGCAGTTTTACTCAAAAGTAATTTTTTGACGGAGTCAGATTAAAACAAATTATTCGCTTTCGAGATGTTGCCAAAATAGACCATGTTTTAGTATTGTAGCATAGCACTCAGTTTTACTTAACAAAACTTTATAAATATTTACCTTTATATGTAAACAACTATTACATAATAATGTACAAAGAATTTCTCCACTTCCATCGGTACGTTTAATTTCTATAAGAAGCTTTCCCTAACATGCAATATACAACCCTCTCAGGATATTTTGAATTAAGGTGACAAGACATTTACTGAGTACATTATCGTATGAAGTCCGAGAACTTTTAATTAAAGCTTTATGCAGACGCTTAAATACCACATTACAGTATCTATCTATTAAGATAACATATGTTAATTTTTATCAATCATAATTAATTATTAGGTGATAAAAGAAAGAAGTTAAGTTTTATTAAGAAATAATACAGATTAAAATGTTAGGCTGTGAAGAATAGCTATACTATTTTAAACTCAAGAAATATAAAGCCTTTACATTATTAAATATCAATAAGTCTCCTTTGTAATATTTAAATTTACAATAAACACGTACAGTAAAAATTTTGTTGCAAAACTTTTCAGGCGCTCTACGACTGTATTTAAATTTATATAGGCAGCATATTTATTTAGCCATTGAGTATTGAGTGGCGGAACTCAACTTTGCTCAAATTTATTCACTAAAACAACTATTTCATTTAAAAATATTAGTGAAACAGTTCTTCAGTGGCAATCAAATCTCACCACTACAGGTCTCAAGCCTTTGTTTTTTAAAAATTGTATAAAACAAATGACTGATTGACCAAAACAATATTAAAATGAGATAATGTAAAATTTATAAAGTAATAATAATAATTCATATTATTAAAAAAATCATGTTAATTAAAAAAATATATAAATAAATTATAGGCATATGTGGTACTTATGTCCAAAAAATGTTAGTGAAATGCAATTCTATATTCCCTTTGAAGTCATAAAGTTATAAAATAAACAAGAATGACAACAAAGCATCAATTTCGGCTACAATATGTGTCGTGTATACAAGATAAGCTCGACTTGACCTGACGCCTATGGGGTTTAATTATGCATAGTGCATCAACGTATATATTTGATCACACTATCAGATATCAGAGACGTTAATGTTAACGGAAGGTGTAAACTGCAAAAATGATATTGAATAAGCATTACATGCTATATGGACTTGTGTGTTCGTCGATTATTTAAGACATAATATATATTTGACTAAATTTCTTTATGATTTAAACTTTACTCGATTAAATGTTTAATATTTTGTTTTAAATTTTAAAGAAATTACAGGTTGAGTTTAATTTCCGCTCGAAGATATAAATAATATTTAATATTTTAATTTACAAATACGGCCTTAATGTCCATCAGTTTACACGCAATACTTTAAAATCGGCGCTAACGAGGAAACGGAAATGTGTTAATGGCAATGGAGCATCTTAATATTAGGTTTCCAAGTTCTCTTTGCGTACCCTGCTACGTACGGGACACAGAGTGAGGTTAAATAAACGTAGTAGGGCTTCTTTTACGCTTACGTATTGATCCTGAGTAAATTTCCTAATTTTTATTATTCTATATAATCTAAAAATATTAATAAAATACGAGATGACTTTCCTTATAATATTATCTAAGATATTTACATAATTATTTAAGTAAATGTTTTCCATCTTTTTTTCGTCTCCGATAGGAAGCTATTTACATAAAGAGATGGGAACAATGCGTAGCCCGCATTTATACGAGGCATTTGCATTTTAAGTTATAGAAACATAGACAGATTGCAAGATAGAGCCTACCGCAATCAGGCCTATTAGAAAACCTCTAAGGAAATAGGTTTTATATATATATCTTTGCCGAGTAAATGTAAAGAAGGAAAAACTGATATAACTCACAATGACACTTCACAAGTCACATAATCATTTATATTAATATTCGTAAAATTGTTACTAAATTTAACTTTTACAAAACCAAAAATAAATGCGTGGGATACCGCGTGAAGTTAAAGAAACTTTTTCGTTTGCGTTACTGTTCTAAATTTTTTCATAATTTTCGAACAATTGCCTATTGAGTGGTATAGCCATATCACTTAAAATAACTGTAGTATCAACACAATCTAATACATTTACAGAATAATCTAGACCATAGAAACTACTATTACTCCACTAGCTAACTGTTTCATATTTACATTCTGTGGAATACGGAAATATAACTTCTCATTAAATTTGCAAGCATTAATTGTGCCTATACCTGCGTACTATTTGTGTACTTACAGTGAAACAGTTCTGCAGCTATCACCGTGAGTTTCCGATTTCTCTTTAATAAATATACAACGAATCATTCCTCGGCATCAATTAAATAAATGATCACGAATTCAAATCTAAATAAAAAACGATTTTTGCTTTAACATTCGATAGGTTTTAAATCCTATCCGCAATCGTTGCGTTTATACTTATACTTGATTTTTTATCTATTACATTTCGTCCATTTTACAGCCCTTCACATTTTCAATAAAACTGTTATAATCGGTTTAATGATATTCAAAAGATACATTTTTCGATCGATATATTTTGTACACTTTCGACTTATATAAAAATGTATGAGTGCATAACGACAAGAAAAGGGATTTTTTAGGATTAATTATTTAATAGTGATACAGATTTCTTAAGGGCTTAAGGCAAAATGTCTTACAGACTATAATTATAGCACTACAAGTTTAAACCTATATCTATTGCGTACTTTTAAACAACTCGGGTACAGCAAAGTTGGGTAGAGAATTTTGTTTTTAGATTTATTTCTTAAAGTTATACAAGGCAATTAGCCTCACTCCTTGAGTCATGCAAAGATCCCATCTAAGACAACATAACTATTTCACGGGAATATAAATGCTCTTCACAATTCTGATAGAAATATTAAAATATTCGTTCGAGGATATAACAGGCTGTAACAAGAGAGTGAGTTGGTATCTACTGATATTTTTTCCTTCACTTGCTTTATTGCTAAAGTTCTGAGAAATGTGTGGAAACATTTTTTCTTACAATACTATGCAAAAATTACATGTATTTTTAAACATTGTATTTTAGTTGCATTTTCAACAATAATCATAAGCAATTAGTGAAATTTATGTTTGCTGTTGCACTAGAGGAAGGAAATATTTACTATTTTAATTTTTCGCTGTGGCAACGCGATAAAGTATGGCGTTGAGTTTCGCCATTTAACATGCATTGCCTGCAATTCAGCGGAAAGTAGAGAACTGAAGTGTTCCTGTGTATGTATGACAACGTCAATAGTTCAATGCTTTCGTCAAACCACTTCATAACGATGTGCTCATTAAAAGTATTCGCTCTATCTAATTCCAAGCACTTACTTGATTAATCTAATATATGTACCAAATTTTTTACAATTCACTTATATAAGTTATATAGGTATCAAAAATTTATATAGGTAAAAAAGATAGAGGTATAAAATAATTTTTTAATAACAATACACCGTGAAAAACGTAAAGGGTCTTCTGAACTAAGAAAGGTAGACAGGTCGTATTTAGGCTCGCTTGATAGGTTTTGGCAAGCACTGTAATGCTAAATTGGTAAATAAATAATTGATATTTGCTTGACTCTCGAGATGGAGCCGCGATGTGGCTAAAGGATCTTCAAAAGTTGAGAAGATGAAAAAAGGCAGTTTAAATACAAAACAGATAATTAAAAGAAATAATTTAAATTAGTATTTTTGAATAATTTATTATAGCATCGTGCTTTGAAACTAAAGAGTGTTACGCAGAACTTTGATCGATGTGGTTTATTTTCTTAAACAATGTAAATATTATTGATCATAATATTCATAATGTAATTATAATGACGTAATTAAGTTATTTTTATTTATTATTTTATATACGGTTATGTAGTTTCTGGACTTTTTTATATTAAAATAAAGAAATTCAATAGAAAATTCTAATCTGGTTTCACTGTCAATAACGGTATATTTCATATCGACTTAGTGTGCGTAGTACAAATGTACGGATTGAAGTTAGAAATATGGCTGAAATATTGGAGTGCTCTTCAATTCATGCACATACGTTACCAGTTCACATTATTTTTTATGCAAGATAAAGTTATATAGAAAAAGTACTTATTTAAAAATGTTAAATGTACACTTCAACTTATTGCTGCTCATTATGCGGATTGAATAGTAGATATTCAATAAACGTTTTCTTGTACCTAATTTACGCTTCGCTCTTTTAGCAAAAAATCATTTTTTTTTACTCTTCATATATCGTTGCACTTTATCCAAATTTATCAGCTAGGTAGACGGAAATATTTTTTAAAAATTTATTAAGCTATTGAAGTGCAGTAGATACCGTCATATTGTAAATCGTCGGTAGCAGTTTCAATCTGTAATGAAGACGAGAACTAATTATTTTCAGTTCTCGATCTGGATACGTAACATCGGCGCTGAGTTCCGCCTCTCAAAATGCCAAGTTAAAAATTCTAACGGAAAACGCAAGATGCATTGTTGCGCAAAAAATATTATATTAAAATTATATAGTAGATCAAGATGGTTATCATATTTTCTATATAACATAGTCTGTGACAATCTAGACAAAGGGTTTTCAACTAAAATAAGAAATATTCTTTAAGTATTATTCTTGAAATCTAAGTAAAAGCTCAAATGTATCATCAGTCAGGATTAAGACATTACAGAGAAATGAAAATTTGGTACAAAAAACTTTGTGGGGTATTTTTATTATTTTTAGCTTCTGTTCCTATTGTTGTAGCAAAAATACACAACAATTAAAGAGCAGCAGAGTGGAATGCGGTGGACGTAACTCTGGATGGATTCAATTTATTTTGTTCTGTAATAGCAAAATGTCGTCCTAGTGCCAGTTTTGAATGAATCTATACTAGCATTACCTAAATTTGCATATAGTATTTATTAAGTACAATACTAGATCTGTGATTTTTGGGCAACAAAATATTTTCAAATTATTCATTAAACATGTTTTTACTTTATGTCATTATATGAAACAAAGCCCCGGAAACACCTTCCTTCCAAATATAAGTAATCGAGTTGCGAGATTCACTGCGTTTGAATTGGCGAAAAAAGATAAGAAAATAGTAGTATTATTTTTACTCTATGATTATTCAAATTCAAAATAAACGAAAAAAAAATATCAAATAGTGAAAAAGTGTCGTCTAGGCAGGAAGTGAATTACACGTACATTAACAAACTAATTATAGGATAAGCAGCTCGGACATGCTATCTAAGAAGTGGAGGTCTATTCGAAACAATTTTTAAATCGATCGAATTCCAAATTATTTTGAGTAATATTAATTTTGTTTCAATATTCATTCAAGTGGGGAACGGAAGTGGAACGGAGTGACATAACGGTAGGTTTCCAAGTTGCCTCTACCTATCCGGCCACGTGCAGGATACAGAGTAATGCTGAGATAAACATTCACTTAAAGAATATTACTTAGACAAAGTAAAAAAGAATATAGATAAAATATGGAGAACAAATCGCAGGATCAAGTCCTGCTTCGTTCAAATTTTTATACGTTTTGAAATTTGGTATTTTCTTTCCTAAGTGTGGCATACATAACACTTTAAAAAATAATAAGAATATTTAATAAATAGTTAATTCTCTCTTGCCAAAGATAATTCTAACGAATTGTCTTTGGTTAGCGGAAATTTGTAGAACTCTGCCTACATAGATGCTAACAACATAAATAAGTTGTAACAAGCGTATAAGAATTTCGAAGGAGTTTTGTAGAACGAATGGCTTAGTTGGTCAGAGCGCTCGGATGGTTTCCAAGAGGCGCGGGTTCAAATCCTATTTCGTTCAAATTTTTATACGTTTTTATATTTAGTATTTTTCTTTTTCTTTCTGCAAAGAACTTTCTCTATCTTTGATTACGGTAGCATGACGAAGTCGAGCTTCTTATTGAAGCTAGACAAACCACAGTTATTATTCGTTTATTTTTAAAACTACTGAAGGAATTTGACTGCAAGGATTTATACATTTTTTGTAAAAATTTAAGAAATATTTGAATATAATCAAAATATCTAATATCTTGAAAAGTTTACTAACTTCTAAGACAACTCTTATAAACTTTTTGTTTTTTAATTATGACGACTTATTTTAGTTATTTGGTATGAATATAATAAATATCCTAAAATCTTTGAAGTCCAATACTATCTCATTCTATTTCTTTAAAAGTTAAATATGAATTTTATGTCTTTTTTAATATGTTGTCAGCATACATACAGAACAAAAAGAATTCAAGTTAAACTAAAACAAGGAAATCGTTAGTCGTTCCCATTGTATTCTATAGTGAATATGATTTTTATATATTTGTATCATTGCGATTAAATAAATATTTGCTAATATTTGTACGATATTTATTTTAAAAACACTGAAAGCCTACGCAGTTGCAAAAACTTATGACTATAAACGCAACAGATTGTGGGTTCTATCCCCACTCGAGGAAATTAAATATTTAATAAATAATATAAAAAAACTTAAATAATTAATTTCCTCCTTAATGTCGCGTTTACAGTCACACTCTTGTGCACTGCGGTAGGCTTCAGTGTTTTTTATTGTTTTGATAAAAAGAAAAATTGCATCTCTTACTACCAATGTGTATCGACTCGTCACTATTTAATTATGGAATTCGCAAGTGGTGCTCAGCTCATGTCAGCCCTGTGCAATTAAAAGATGGTTTTCACTACAGATTATATTTATCTTAATTAATTTATACCGAATAAATTTAGCCTTGGATTAAACTGTTACGCATATTAGTTTGCTTTTGAAATGTTTCTGCAGTAAGTTCACTTAACAACCCCTCTTAATAACGCCTTTTATTCTAGTATGCCGTTCATAGGTAAACAGAAAATCCTAAAACATTTTTTTCTTGTCTAAATCATTTATATATATGCACTATTAAAAAAACACATATGTTAATTAAAATATGAGCAGTCTTTCTGTTCTTTGTTTTTATAAATTAAAAAGATCCTCTGGTACACTTGATGCAGCTTTCAAACTATATGAATAATTATGTATAAGTCAGATCAAACAATTACGGAGAAGAATCTACTTGCCATGAAATTGACCAATTCCTTTCTGTGACTTTTTGATTAATTAAATTAGAAATTTACCACAAAGAACGGACGGTCTAATAAATTACTTTAAAATAAATTTAGAATAATAAGTAATCTATTATCATCATAAAGTAATTGAACTGTCTACATAGAATATTCCATGAGATACCCCCTTAAGTGATACTCGATATATTTGGCGACAATGAAACTACGTGATGCGTGATATTGGCTTGGAGGTATAGTGTAGATACGAGTATAAACATGTTTTACTTGCATTATCGCTTGAAGCTATTTGTTGGTACTTTACAGTATGTCCTCTTAATATACTGTAATAGCTTAGTCTTTTTATCTTTATTGATATATTTAGTAACAAGACTATTTTTCTTTTTTTTTACCCATTTATTTAACTTTATAGAGTAGTACTCGATTAGTTTTAAATGTTAGGTAACAGAATTCAACTTTGCAACACTTACAACTTAAAGATATGTTGTTTTATTTGCTTTGGATTTAAATCCTTTATCATCGTTCTGTAAAAAAAAAGCATAAGAAATTCTGACTAGCTTAACTTAAGTTCTGGCTAAGTTTGCCAATATTTTATTCATGACTTAAGCTTAAACGTAACTAAAAGCATAATAATTTTCTATGAGTGACTGGCGTATTAGAGTGGAAGTGCACTTCTCCTATTGATTACCTACCTAGAAATACAACCCACTGGTAAGCTTACAAAGTAAATCCTTCTAATAAGCTGCTCATTCAAATTAATTACATTTTCAACCACAATTTCGGGTTATCGTCGTATATATAAAGTTGCATTTTGTTCAAATCTATAGCGTATTAAAATTTAAAACAATTTTTTTATAGTGCTTTGACGTTAATAACTTTATTGAAATACAATACAAAAATCTGATTTTATATACTTTTAGAATATGTTTTATAATAACTTAATATTCATATTTTAAAAAGCAGTACAACTTTTTTTCTGCTTCACATTATATTCCGCACATGGTAAGGTAGCTAGAGGTAATTTAGCAATTTAGTTTTAGGACACTTAGTTCCCTTTAATCATTACTATTCCCCACTTTCCGCAATTTTTGGCATTACCAGAGCGAAGAAATAGGTATATAAAAAAATTATTTCCTCGAGTAGGAATCGAACCCACATTCTACCACCTTTACAGTCACCCTCACACCTTAAGGATTCACTCATTCATTATTCTAAGCATTAAGTAATCACTAAACTCGTATTTTTAATTTAAAGTGAATAAACATTTCATTCCACAGTTTACCTTATTGAACCATAAATGATGAAACTCAATTGAAAGAAGGGTCAGGAAGCTGTTAATTTTAGTTATCAAAACGGACGCGTGGGTCTTAGAAAATAAATCAATGATTTATTAGCTTTTTGAGTAGCTTTTACTGCCTTGGATATGCTGAGACAGGTATCGCTAACTGTTCAATTATTTTAATTGCCTTAGTTTCACTGTATGTGAATGATATGTTTTAGATATGTGTATGCTTATGGGCAAAAAAAGTTCTGTGGCAGTAACTTAAGTTAAGTAATTTATTTTAAAAAATAAGTAAATTAAATATTTACCTACTCCACGTATAACAAGGTCGATAGAAAAAACGTAATGTTAAGGAATTACGGAGTGCCTTAACATTGATCTGGGGACGGCCTTAGTCTCCAATTTTCGAGACATTGCGTTTGGATCTCGACGGCGCGCTTTCGCTATATACTAGAGCGATGAAATGAAAATAATTCGTTCCTACACAGGAAATCGAAACTGCAATCGTCTGGTTGACAGACAGTCCCATTGTCATGGCACTACACGACAAAATATTAAAATTGTTAAAAGTTCAAAAACGTATAAAACATGCATTTTGGAGGAAATTTCTAAATAAGTTCATTGTAATGACTTATTCTACGAAATTGTTGGAATTTTCAAAATAGTTCCGTTATTTTTATTGAAGGTTCTCACTTCATGCTAAATTCCATAGTTAGGTTTTAAAGTCCACCAGAACTACTTTTTTGATAGCGTTAAACTTGGAAGCTAAACTATTTCTGTGCTCAAAGAAATAATCGCTGAAAAACACACAGACGGACAGTTCGGAAACAGCGTGGTCTTATAGGAATTTTTGTTTTTTAGTTTTAAGATACAGGATCCAAAAAAAAAAGAAATATTAAATAACACCAAAACAGACCAATGAAAAAGGTCAACAAGAGAAAAAAAAGAAATATTTTCCTTCATAGAAAATTATTATGCTTTTAGTTACATTTACGCTTAAGTCATTTTCGCCGTGTGATCCCGGCTTAGAATAGGATCACCCTGGTACTGATGGTGTCGTAAGAGGCGACTAAAGTACGAGTGGAAGAGTCACGTTGTCAGCAATGACAACACGCATGGGCAGGCTCGACCGGATTGTTACCACCCCCGGCATTTAAAACCGGCGTTAAGTAGTGACCTTGGTCACTGCGTTTCGCATTGGGTAATGCCGGACCCCGGTGCCCATACATCTTACAGACCGGCAACGCTCCTGTAGCTCCTTTAGTGTTACACGGGGCCGTGGGCGGCGGTGATTACTTACCATCAGGTGACCTGCACGCTCGTTTGCCGTGTCTTATCCATAAAAAAAAAAAAGAAAAAAAATTCCTTCTTGATAGCTCAGTTTGTGAAATATTGCAAATTAAGTAGTGGAAAAAAGTGCCGCACTTTGTTTTGATGCCAGAACGAGGAATTGAAAATATTTCATTCACTCCAAATGGAAATTGAATCCAGGATCTTTTATTCACAGTTAGACGCTGTACCACTGTGACACGACGGATTCAAATAAACATTGTTTCTGTCTCTTGTACAATATGAAACATTCTCCACAAATAGTAGACAACTTTAATGTCATTTAAAATTGTTTCTTTAGAATTTTAAGATAATAAAAATATACAAAACCCCTTTGTTATTCATACAACGATCCATAAAAGTCACGTGCGCGTTCTATTTGTTATTATAACAAATGCGGATATTACACATTAAATTAAGCTATAAATTTAATAATATTAGAATATTGTAATTGCTAAACTTTGTCGTAGTCCAGATATAAATTATATTTAAAATTGTAACATTAGGCAGTAATCCGTAAATAATACGATATAGTAATTAATTATTATTGTGGTTGTAATGATTAGTGGTAAATAAATATGTGATACAATTACTGTTAAATAATTTGGATATGATCCTTATTTGAATGTCAACATTTATAGCACTCAGACTTTCCGGGCTTCGTAGGAAAAGAAAAAAACGTAGGTATGTATTTACGTCTCGCTAAGCAAAGGCAAGGGACAGGAAGTCAGTGGCAGTTTGAACAAAAGTGCTATTAGATTGTTAATTTTTAGCATTATAGCTTACATGTTAATCAATCCAAAATACTCATATATAATTAATTAATTAATTTCTTTATTGGTCAGGTCAAGATTGTGTCATATTATACAATTAATAAGAAAACGCACAGAGGTTTGTAAGCCACCTTGAACACATCATTTTAAATGAAATATCCCTAATTCCAGCTGAAAAGATATTCAAGGTTAAAAATAAAATATTGTTTTTTTTTTTTATTTTAATAATTTGTACAAAAAGTCCTTTCACCATTTTTGATATCGTGTGTTCATTTTCACATGATACGATGAATGGTGTGTGGTGGAATAATGGTGAACCAAACAAAAGTTAAATTGTCGAGCTTGAAGAAGTTCTTAGCATTTCACATAAACAGCTATATTAAAAGAAGTGTGTATAAAGATTTGTAAATCTCAAAATTTTCTATAAAAATTGACTATTAACGATTATTTATAAAAAAATACATTTTAGATATTGTGCGTGCATGTTCACATGATACGATGAATGGTGTGTGATGGAATAATGGTGAATAATAATAATAATAATAATAATATACTTTATTGTACACCACATAGCAGAGAAGAAGAAAACAAAACACACACATACATAATGATTAAAATGTACAACAGGCGACCTTATCGCTATAAGCGATCTCTGCCAGGCAACCTTAAGGTTTAGGAGTGAACCAAACGTTTCCCGAAAAGGAAAAGTTATTCTTAAACCAAACGTTTGAACCAAAACCAAACGTTTCCCGAAAAGGAAAAGTTATTCTTAAATGAAAAAAATGAAATGTTAAATTACTTAAATTTACAACTTAAAATAAATAAAAGTTACCTAAAAAAATATAAAAATATAATATACTAAGATTTTTGTTTTGTCAACATCTCTATTATTAGCTTGTAAGTGTATCAATTCATAGTGAAGTAGGTTAAGCATCTCTCCTCCAGTGCTGCGCTGAGATAATCATAGTATATTTAGTGAATCCTATGTACTTTCTGTATCGTCCCAGCTTATCTGGCTTAATGAAATGGAAAATTTTTAAATTAATTAATAAATAATTTTTGATGGTTCCAACTCGTATATTTTGGCCAGATCTGTCAGTTAAATATTGCGTATGGGGTGGCGGTACCTGTATTCTTTTTTGTTGTTTTTTCAGGGTGACACTATATAAAGAGAAATTTAGGAATGAATAGGGTTATCATCGCTACGCTTTGTCAGTTACCAGAGTTACTCAACAACTTTATCAATATGTATACTTGTATGTGTATAAAACTTATGCCTTAATCACTGAACGAAAAACAAAATACAGATTTCATAACAGAAAAGCTGATATTTTTAATATTTTTAAACTGTTATTCCACACTTAGGAAAAAAAAACTAAACTTAAAAGCGTATAAAAATGGTGAATGTAGCAGGAGTTGAACCCGCGTCTCTTGGACGGTTTCCAAGAATGGTGTTACTTGAAAAGACAATAACAAATTTTGACGTCAACCTTATTTTATTAAAAAACAGAATTTCTAGAAGAATTCATTAACTTGTCTGCTATCTTTATAATATATTTACCTAAGATTAAACGTGCTAAGTAATACCTCTATTAAAATCTTGTTCTCACTGCAACTGGCTTGCGTCATCTTTCGTAACGTGTTGCTGCAGAAAAAAGTTCAACAGCTTCTGCTCGAAACACTTGTAAGCTTCCAAGTAGGTATGTATATAAATACTATATCGTTGTATAAGTGAAAATAACAAAATATTCTGGAATTATTTAATAATTCTAATAAGGGATACCCTGTATACCACCGCGCGAAAGTTTAGAATATAGAAATTGAATGCATCGAAGGCTTTACTAAAGTCAATCAATAAGACCAGCACGTGTAGTTTTTTGTCCAAGTACGTGTTCACATTGTGAGTAAATTTCCTCAGTAATTTAATTGTATTTATATTTTTCTGGAACCCGTATTGTTTATTATTAATAATTTAATTTTGAGCCAAATATTTATTTGTTTTGTCCCCCAAGTACCTTTTAATAATTCTATTTATACATGATAGTATGGTGATTGGACGATAATTATTATAATTATCACGCTTTCCCGTTTTATATATCGGCACGATAATACCAATCTTCAGTATGTCCGAATAGATCGATATGGCTATACACTGGTTTATAAGGTGAGTAATAACGGGTGTTAAATGTAAAGAGATATATTTAATGTCGTTTGCCCTAATTCCGTCGTAGCCTGGACTTCTTTTGTCTTTCATGCGCACAATTATACGTTGAACATCCTCTTCATGCACTCGCCCTAATCTAATTGAAGTGCCTGGTATGTTTTCATATAAAGTAGATCTTAATATTTATTTATTACACTTATATATTTTCTGTCCTAAGTGTGGAATAACACTTTAAAAATAGTAAAAATATTAAATAAACAGCATTCTCTCTTGCCAAAACGATAATTCTAATTATCTTTGGATAACGGAAATTTGTACAAATCTCCCTACAGAGATACTAGCGACATAAATAAGTTGTAACAAGCGTATAAAAATTTCGACAGAGCTTGGTGAGGACGGATGGCTTAGTGGTCAGAGCGCTGGAACGGTTTTCAAGAGGCGCAGGATCAAATCCTGCTTCGTCCAAATTTTTATACGTTTTTTAATTTAGTATTTTTCTTTCCTACGTGTGGAATAACACTTTAAAAATAGTAAAAAAACTATTAACAATTTTCCTAATTTCTCCTTGATTTTTAAACTTTTTACAAATGTCATTTTTTATCTGTCTATTTTTCAGGAATTGAGTATATTTATTTGTTTTGTTTCTATACACATTATATAATTATGTTAAAGACAAAGATATCCTGTTTTTATCTTGTCTTATGTGATATAAATATAAATCAATAGATAGATGAATGAAATATGATTTTTAAGAAAGGCCTTTCTTCTTAACGATTCAATTACTCTTAATGCGACTAACTCTTTTTTTCGAGTTTATAAAGTAATCAAATCAGAGGGGAATGGAATGGAATGTCGTAACAGTAGGTTCTCAAGTTCCCTTAGCCCATGTTCCCTCAGACCCAGGGGGGCCCTGACATGTGTGGGATACTGTGTAAAGCTGAAAAATGTTAAGTAATTAAGCTATTATTTTCTTAAGTATTACTATTATTTTTAACTTTTCATAATTTCGTTTAGTTTGTTGGTGGGTTTTTGTTTTTTTCTTTACAAATAACTTTGTTTGCGATGTGTAATACCTAATATATGTACCAAATTTTAATAAAATCAGTAAAGCCATATTTATGTATTAAATCTTTTTATGAGATAAATAGTTATCTCTAGATAGCTCTCAAACTCTACATCATAATATAATATAATCTTTAAAACCGGAAGAAGTCTGTATATAGACTCCTCTCAATATTATATAGAAGATTAAAACTTGAAAAAAAAAGTAAATATTTGGCCAGAAAATATCAGATTATTTTATTAAAGCCGTCACTAAAAAAGACAATGAATTTCTG
Organism: Eueides tales michaeli; assembly: GCA_018249855.1. Taxonomy (NCBI): domain Eukaryota; kingdom Metazoa; phylum Arthropoda; class Insecta; order Lepidoptera; family Nymphalidae; genus Eueides; species Eueides tales. Next base: position 7,694 of record DWMZ01000253.1, on the reverse strand, counting down.
AATTACTATTTTAATTAAACTCATTTTATTGGTAACAGGTGTTTTAAAATAGGTCAGGGGGTCACATCTGCTCTTGTTGTTCAAATAAATGGTTTAAACAAATGTCCCATTTACATACGACATTTTCGTGTCAAAATGAAATTCTTCAAGCTTTTATGTGTAAATTACATGTGTAAATAAAACTGGTTTCCAATAATGAGGTTTTTATATATTTTCTATCGTGAAATCGTTATGTATTGTACGTACACAAAATTCACATTTATTTTTCACATATAAAATATATAGTACATTTAATATACTCGTAAATAATAAAGATCGACTCGTTATTTTCATATCTGACGACTCGTTAATATTAAAGATTATTTTCATATCTGACAATATCTAAATATATACATATATATGACTGAAATAGGTTAGAAAGTACTTTTAACGCAATAACAGAGTATGGACATAAAATATTTACTTTGCCTTCAATTAAAGGGACAAGGTACAAAGGAATAAAATGGATGGATTCGTTTTATAATGGTTTTGTTCTGTACAGTTTTATTTAGAAATATACTATTGGCAAAAGAACATATCTATTCATTCATACTGTCTTCGTACTGTCTGATAATGTTAATATTTAATGTAAGTTATGAAACGTATTGCTTATTAAATAATAAAAATCAAGAATTAAAAAAAGATCCCCACTCGAAAATGTGAAATAATTATTATTTTTAATTGAAATATTTAAATTTACCTTTCTTTGCTCTGGTAACAAGGCAAAGCGCGGCGTTACGCACCGCAACTTAACACGGTATGCCTTAAGCTCAGTCTTTGCGCTCAGCTTTCCGCGCAGCAAGTTAGTGTTTTCACCGGCCTAAGGCGAAAGGCCTGCTGGACCTAACGCGGTTAGGAGCGACCGATAGTGACGGACTAAGTACTGATTGGCTGCTGCAGCTCGGGTAAATGCCTGCTTAGCATGACGGGAGCTAGACCTGGATCCAAAGTAGCCGATTGTAGGCCAAAGGCTAGACACGCAACACGCGTGTTGGGAAGTGAGTGTGCCATTAACAACTCCGATCCCAACTGTAGATTGGTAGTCCGCTTCTCTGGCGCCCTCAGCGAGGTATCGCGAGTATGCCGGATGGCGTACGGGATGTGAGCGAGTGCTTCTTCCTATGGTAGAAGTGCGTGCCTTACAGCTCCGGCACCTCTTTCGGAGAGGAGGTAGCGTGATAGAAGACTGTCTTCGTGCTAAGAGGCCAGACTTGCCAATGGTCCCTGCAACCGGGGTAAAACTCGGAAGCAGGTATACTGGCTCCACCTGTCTATAACCTTAGGGTTGGTACAGGGGGACAGTATAACATAAACAGGTTAATCTCGAAAGAGAAAAGAAGGGGTGTGCCTACCCTGCTATGTGCGTGCTTCAAGCTGTACACTAGAAAACGGAACGGAACGTAAAAAATAAATTAAATGTAGCTATCTCACAAAATAAAGTACAGCGTTGAATTACGCTACGATCTTGATCCATTTCGATTTATTATATGCGGAATAAGACTTGAAGCTGTAATAAACATTATTAATATCTTCCTATCTATCTTATCTGTCGTACTAGTCGTACTTACGTACTATAATATACAATAGAAAATCCAAATACACAGGTCGTTTGAAGTAGTAATAGATTTTTATAGGATCGGTGTTGTTTAACAAGTTCTACCGAAATATTTTAAGACATATATTCGAGAATTCGGGTCTAAAGTCACTGAAAACTATCCATTTAAAAAGTATGGTCCAGAGTAACAATACTGACTAACCGACCCGTTTTATGCTAAGGAAATTCTATTAAAAACGTGTACGTATGTACATACATATGTAAAATGCTGTGTTAATTGACTTTCAGGTTCAGTTATAAGGAATGTTTCTAACGTTTTTTTCGTAAAAGTGCTCAATTTTTTCTTTTATATGTAAATATTTCTTTACAACATTGTCGACTGTGACAGGGCACAGCGACGATTCCCGTTTTAGGGAATTAGTTATTTTCTCCGTTCTTCGCTACGCTCTTTAACGAAATAGAATACTTTGTTGGGTTACGCAATACAAAATAAACAAGCATACTAAGATCTCTTTAAAATAAATTATTAAAACCGCATTCATCTCTGTAGCATGATTGCAGAAAAATAAATGGCGTTACATACGCTGCTAACTTCTGAGAAGTCTGAGCTGATTTGAAAAACAAAAAAAAATCTCATTGCCTGGCTTCTTATTTGAAATTCATTCTACCTTTCGTAAAGCCCCTAAACGTATTCGAACAAAGGAAAGGCACTGACATTTCAATACGTTTATGGAAATCTAAATGTGAATTGCTTAATTTACTTGCATTAACGTGGCGCAGTGTGCTATAAACGTTACGGTTGCGCCTTCAAACTCACCTTGTGGATTATTTGGCTAATTCTTTATCTCGCATATGATAGTTTAAACAGAGATAACTAAATATAAGATATATTGCATGTTGGTGCCATTACAATTGTATACTATTAGACAGATACTTATAAGATGACGTTGTTGTCTGTCCTTTTGTCCAATTCATTTATGTCACGAAGAAGTATCAAGCTTAAATTAATATTAAATATTCAAGTAAACTTGACCATAGAAAGAAAGAATAAGAGAAAGAAGTATACAATTCAAACACAACGTATTTATACAATGTATAAATACAATACATTGTTTTGTTGCACTTTGTATGAAAGTCGCAACGTAATTCTACTCTGTAGTATCCCTAGATCTACGGTTATAAAATATGTCAAGAAGTGAGAACTTGCATTAGTATTAATCAAGGAAATAGTATTTATAAAAACCATTACAAGCTTATGAATGTAATTTAATGTAAAAGCAATGCATACATACATACATTTAATGTAAAAGGAATGCATGCAGTTACACCTCTAAATAATTAAAGCGTCGCAAGCCATTTTACATACTAAGGGGATAGTTATCTAAGCACTAAATCGCTCTATAATGGGATATTTTACACTATATTGTTTGCAAGCTAGTTTATCAATCTTTATTAGTGCTCTTATGCATGCTTACGATGCCATGTTTATGATCGTATATCACAAATACAAAACCAGGACCAAAATATGAGTACTAAAATATTTTGTAAAATTCTGGTTGTTAAATCACTTAAAGAAACGTTTTATGCATTTTCATTTATATAATTAAAAATATAGTAACAACAAATAGATATATTTAAGTATATAACTGTATTTAAATTAATATTTTATTAATAATCCATCTTAGTGCCATTGGACAACATTTTACGATTGATGATTTTAAGTTTGGTTTCTATTTGAAACAATTCATTGTTTGCGCAAGAGAAGTAGTATAAATAATAAGCCATAAAATACATAACATTTAAACTAAAAAATTTTACATAATAGTCACGTTACCAGACTACATACACTACACTGCATACATATACATACGATCTTTTGATCTTCCATGGACCGTTTCCGTTTACAAAGCTTACATTTACGTTATGTAATGTCGATTTATAGTGCCATGAGCTTTTACCAATCATAACAAAGAGTAAAATTGCATGTGAAGCTTTACTTAGGCAAAAAATATATTCTAAATAGTTTTTTTTTTATAATCATATTATCCGCCAAATATTGTAAATGTGAAAGTTAGTGAGAATAGATGTTTTTTTTGACATTACTACGGCTCAATTTTATCGTATAACTGATATGTTATATTACCTATTCATTATTTTAGGTTTCTGTTTCGCAACTTTAAGTAAGCATCATTTTTAATTTTACTTGGAACGGTTACATAAATTAAAAAAGTCAAAAAAAAAAAAACATTGCCATGATTTTTGTACATAATCATGCCATTAATTCTGCCATCGGCTTGTCGTGGTGCAGGAACACAAACGTAAACGTGAAAGGTGTATGTTTGAGATTTTTCTTCACTCGAGGAAAATAAATATTTTAAAATTATAATTTCCCAGCTGAGGAAAAGACAATGCGCTTCGTTAAGTTTGGCCACTCAACACGCAACGCAAACGCAATTTAGCCGGGGCCTCTATTTTTCACGACGAGAACCATATAACCAACATTACATGGTTATCAAGTTAATGATAAGATTTTTATGTAAATAACGGCGAAAATATAAATAGAAATGTTTTATTTTTCTTGATCACTCAATCAGCTTCACACTCTATCCGGCACATGGCAGGGTAGCACATGGCAGAGGGAACTTGGACTTAAGACACTCTGTTCCGTTTCCCACTTTCCGCCGAATTTGAGGCATTGCGGGTTGAACGGTGGAACGCAACGGAACGCTTTGCCTTGTTACCAGTTGTTAATTATTTCATTTCTTCGACTGGGGATGGCACCCACAACCTGTCGTTTACAGCCACACTTGCGCCGCTGTACTACTATATTTTTAAATATTTTATTATGTGACGTACAAGTACAGAGAATATTTGATTTTGACTTGCAATATACTTATATTATTTATTTACTTACGAGTACGTTACAAAATGTATATTTAAAACCTATGATATATCAACAAATTTATAAGTTTTCCATATTTACGTTACAAAATTTATAAATTTGTTGATGATTATAGACTAACGTAGCTAGACTAGACTAAAGAATAAATCTTTTAAGCAAGGTAATGAAACTTGAATTATAGTTAAAAAAAAATTATTTAAATATATATAAATAACTTATATAACACTTAATATAATATTCTATAAAATACTATTTTATATACATGTTTTATAACATTATTTTTAATATAATAAAAATATTATTCTCATTGTCTTCAGTCTACAGCAATATATCTATTACTTACCTTCAACAAAATAATTACCAAAATCTCCTTGAAATCCATGAAATATGTTCTACGTGACGCGAGTATAAACAAAGAGCGAAGGCGAAAAGGGAACGTCAAATATTTCGGCTTCATAATTTATTACTTTCTCTAATGTATTTTTTTACACTAACATTTACATAATTTATATAGATATTTGTCTACAAAACTATCGTTGTAGAACTTTCGTTATATCCTATGAACGTTTGTTTTATGAGGCCAGTCGTAGCACAGGGGCACAAATAAGCTTATGTAAGCACGACTGGCTGTAGATTTGATTCCCACATGAAAAAATGAAATATTTAATAATTTCATTGTCTTGCACTAGTAAAGAGGTAAAGAGTTCAAAAAAGGTTAAAAATTATTTAGTAAGACTGCTACTGTTCTAATATGATAGGTTTTGTTTGTTAAAAAATATTTTATTTTAGAATAGAGTCTCTTTTCTAATAGAAAATATTATTTTAATAACATGAAACTTGGAATTCTAATAAAGTTTTTTTTTCTTTAAAAATTACAATGTTTTGACCTTATGTTTTTAAAATAAAAATATACGACTAAATTTTATTAAACCAAACAATGCTTCAGTTCCATAAAATTATTTTTTTTTAAAAAATTATTACTGGACCTTTTTGCCTCCTGCCTGTCCCTTTTTACCCCTACTATGGGGCAAAAAGGGACAGACGACGAGGTCTAGAAAAATTGTTGAAACATGTATTTCTATTATAATAATTTAACTAAAAATTGTGTTTAACATAGTCAGATAACTGTTGGTTTGATTAGTGTTATTTATTTTGATATACTATGGTCGGTTTTCATAGTTTAACTCGAAATAGCCAAATTGAACCTTTAAGCCCCGCCTTACCCTACCTACTTTTTATAAAAGGAATATTGTGAGATAGTCGTTGACCTAATTGCAATGGAAACGTATTCAATGTTTCCCTTCTTATAAATACAGAAGTAATTCTTTGATTGGAATTCCGGTACTTTAATTAAGTGCATCCAATCCAATTATCTGTTGTTGGTGTATCGGCCACGCAAATGTGTAATTTTATTTTGTATACTCAACGTATCACTTTGTTAGATGTCTAGAAATCTTTTCCAACATTTTTTTTTACGAAAGTATATATAGGAATATTTTTAATGTGTTTATTTTTATATAGCTTCACGGCTGAGGGAACCAGAGTACCTAGTATTGCACTTCGTTTCCATTAAGATACTTCCGTTCTTGTCTTAGAATATCTTAATACTAGGTTTCCAGGTTCTCTCTGCCTACCGTGCTAAGTGCGGAGAAATCATACACAGATAAGATCCATTTTTTTCACGATATCTAATATTATATTATAATGTTTAAGTAAACTCTCCTACCAATTCCAAATTTTAAAATCTACCAAAAAAATAAATCAGTGCAATGTAAAGGGACAAATGAAATAAAGCTCTTTAAGAATACAAGATGAGGCCTCTCGTGGCGCAGGGGCACAAGCCTGTGACTGTAAACGATACTGGTTGTGGGTTCAATCCCCATTGTCTCGAGGGAAACGAAATATTTAATATTTTCAATTAAAATATTTAATATGTACATTTCCTTGATCTGGTAACAAGGTAAAAAGCGGCTTTGAGCTTCGCCACTCAAAGTGTGAAACGGAATGGGCCATTAATACGCTAGGTTCCCAAGTTCCCTTTACCTACCCTACCATGTGCGGGATACAGCGTGAATCTGAGAGAAAGAAAATTAAGAATACCACTTTTCCAGAAAAAACAACTCTATGCCTTCATAGATAACTTGCATCAAGTTGCAAGCAACTTAAGTGCAATTTTTTATCATTTAAGCTATTTGAATACTAAACGAGGATTTTTATTCATAATTTTATTTTTATGGTCTAAGATAGTAACTTCAGTGAACCGGTGGTAAATTGTTTGACGTAAAAAAAATTAAGCGAGTAACTTACTATTTCGAATATAAAATTTTAATTGGTTTTCAAACCATCCAAAACCTAGGTCTGGCTTTTGGCGTCGTCTTCGGAGAATAACCGAATCAAAAAGAGTTTATTATTTCGAAATAGATGTTACAGAGATTAGTGCGATTAATTAATCAAACTCTTAAACTTTATCAAATCAAAAAAGACAGAGTATAGATAGTTTTATGTACCTAAAAATATTTAGCCATTTACTAACCTTAGCCTGAGGCCTGTTGAAGTATCGATGCACGAGTGTGCAACTGTAAGCGCGACCAGATGAGGGTTCGGTTGTATCGAGAAAATGGAATTTTTTATGTGTTTATTTTTTCTCAGGGTTGAGTTCCAATTCTCAAATTCGGCGGAATGTAGGGAACGGAACGGACTGTCTTAACATTTCACATGCTCCCTATGTTTATCCTGTCATGTGCGGGATTCAAGCAAGAGGCAAAAAGAAATGTAGACTAGCATAAAAATTTAAAGGAAAAAATTATACAATTATGTACATTACTATGAGAAATTTGAAATAAAAATTCAACTTTTAAAAAAAAACTTAGTCATTTTATAACAGTGGAATGAAAGAAAATGGATAGCGGTCTCGTGACGAATAACCATTAGCCCTCGTAAATTTCCTAGTAAATCACCAGTGGATTACTGTTTATGCATGTTTTGCATTCTACCTTATGAGGTGTACGACCGTAATGAAAGTACAATTTTACTTTTTTTCTTTTTAATAAAAACGCCAGCTAGTTCTTTTCACAATTATTTTTACTACGAGAATATTGAATTATCGAAAATTTAAACATAATTTAGTAAAAAATTTTCAAAAGGCGCGAATATCTTGTATGTATGTATTATATAACCTAACAAAGAATATAATATATT
>DWMZ01000252.1:0-27655 GCA_018249855.1 Eueides tales michaeli | reverse complement strand
TAGAGCAAATAAAACTACCTACTAATATATACATAACGATGCAAAAAGCCGCAATCCTCAATACCTGTCGCATTGTCAGAAAGTTTTTACAGGAAGACATTGCCACCCAACCAATTCCTGGAGATAGACCACACTTGGCTTAAGTCCCGTGGGGTTCACAATAACCGAAATAAGAATATTTCGAGAAATATAAAATTTAAAGTAATAATAATAATAGCATAGCATAGCGTTTCTGTATTTATCTGTAAACAGAGATACACACACAAACAGACTAAAATACTGTAGCAAAAAGAATTGGATCCAAAAAATTGTTTGTTGCTATTATTGTTTTTTAAATATAATTACATACATATATTTTCTTTAGCTTCACGCTGTATCCCGCACATGGCAGAGTAGGCAAAGGGCACTTGGGAACGTAGTGTTCGGACACTCCGTTCCACTTCCGTTATCCACTTTCCGCTGAATTTGAGGCGTTTTTGTATTACGTTATGTTATTTACTCATTATGTTATTTACTATTCTCATTTCTACTTCTTAATTACATTTAAAAAAAGTTTGAGACATTGCGTGTTGAGTGCCGGAACTCAACGCCAAGCTTTTTGCATTATTACCAGCGCGAAGAAATGAAACATTAAATATTTAAATTGAAAATATTAAATATTTCAATTCCTCGAGTGCGAATCGAACCCACAACCTGTCGGTTCCAGTTACACGCTTGTGCCGCTGCGCCACGGCAGGCCTCAAAATATATTTATATATTTTTTCTCTACATACACAATATATAACAATTTTTTAAAATTTATGAGTATTGGAAGGAAAAACTTTCATATAACAATAAATATAAGTAACAGTTTCGTTCTGTCAGACGACGACGGTACAAACTATATTTTATGACTGTGTACAAGCAAAATATTTTATAAGTACGTTGTTTTTCAAAGTGTTTTAAAGACATATTCTTATATTAGAAGGACGTATCTTAGTTTTGCCTAGTTTATCTATTTACGTAGTTTGTAATATACAATTGTAAATAGGCCTGTCGTGGCGCAGCGGCTAAACGTATGATTGTAAACGACAAGTTGTGGGTTCGATCCCCACTCGAGGAAATGAAATATTTAATATTTTCAATTTAAATAATTAATGTTTTTATTTCTTCGCTCTGGTAAAAAGGCATAAACCCGGCGTTGTGTTGCGCCTTTTAGCACGCAATGCCTCAAATTCGCGAAAAGTAAGGAACGGAAGTGGAACGGAGTGTCTTAACTCTCTGTTCCCGAGTTCTTTTCGTCTACCCTGCCTTGTGCGGGATAAACTGTGACGAAAAAATAGTAATTATTAATACATATATATTTTTTGTTAAACGAAAATAATAGAATGACTTGTCCCAAAGTTTTTAAATTTATATTTAACTAGCGACACGCTCTCGGCTTCGCCAACTTGAATTACACTATTTCATTTACTAATCTCAATTACTTTTTACTCAACTCAACTCTACTCTGCTTCACGCTGGATTTCGCACATGGCAAGGGTAGCCAGAGTGAACTTGGGAACCTGGTGTTAAAACACTCCGTTCCACTTCGGTTTCCTACTTTCCGAGAATTTCAGGTTTCCGCCATCCATTACGATTGCTTGATGAATGGCGGACCTCAACGCCGCGCTTTCTGCGTTATTACCAGTGCGAAGAAATGAAACATAAAATATTTAAATTGAAAATATTAAATATTTCATTTCTTCGGGTGGGGATCGAACCCACAACCTATTGGTTACAGTTACACGCTTGTGCCGCTGCGCCACGACAGGCCTCTTTTTAGTTTTAATTTTAGTAGCAATTTTATCGAACTAAATTTTTTAAATTGACATAACTTTTTTTTATTTATCAATTAACATAAATAAAACAAACACTAATTGATGAATGAAGGTTGACAAAAAAAAAGTGAAAACAGCCTTTAAATCATCTGATTTTTAGGGAGATTAGCAATATTAGCAATCCATTTACGAAAATTTGGCGGAGGTGGTAGAGTCGCAGTCTAGATTGGTGTGGTCCCCATTATTAATGGTGTTTTTTTTATGTATATAGCAGAAATCAGCGAGGCAGGATCTTTTTTAGAATGATTTATGTATGTACATAAGTGATAACTTATATATTCTTAGCTTTACGCTGTATCCTGCATATGGCAGGGTAGGCAGAGGGAATTTGGGAACTTAGTGTTATGACACTCCGTTTTATTTCACATTTTCCGCCAACTTTGAGGCATTGCGTGTTGAGTCACGGCAAAATAGCTTATATATATTTAAAAAATTAACAAACATGAAGAATAAGTAAAGGGATGAAAATAAATAAAATCACCAGATGTTACGAGATTTTTTCCATCTAAACTCGAGGGTGTTATAAATAACTGTAGTAGCCTCTTATTTTGTTCTGTAAGCGAATCTCTGCGTTACATTTAAATTTAAAATTGAGATGGATAATTTCAACTTGTAATATAATTTGTGTTTAAAGAGAAAATTTTATAGACATTGCATGTAGAATAGAGGAACTCAACGCCGCGGTTGGTCTTGTTGCAACGTATGAATAGTGCAGGACGGGTAGATGAAACACCGCCAATGATAGCTACCGCAGTATCTTAAGTGCTAAGAACTTCCCATTGTCTCTATGAATGTTTCGCGATATTGCATGTTTAGTGGCGGAACTAAACACCGGACTTGCCTACAAGATTAATAAATTTGTTCAGTGGAAATAGGAACCAGATCCATCACGTTTTTCTCCTTCACCTTCACAATTAGCAATATTAAACAAATATATCTTATGAAAAGCACGGCGTTGATCACTCGACACGCAATGCTTCGAATTCAGCGCTAAGTACCTTAATGGTAACATAGTGTCTTAACACTACGTTACCAAGTTCCCTCTGTTTACTCTGCTAAAAATACATAGGCAATGACGGCTGAATGAAATGAAAAGGGTGAATGTATGAATAACGACTTTAAAATTGCACGCAATATAAGCATTGTGTCTAGTATAAATTTAAAGAAGTAAATCATAAATACTTTTTGTATTTCTTTCACAGATTGGCGAGTTTTTAAGCGAGAAGTATGTTAAATAACAACAGAATAGAAATAAGTTAGTACAAGTTTTTGGTAGTCTTATGTCAAGTATATGTTTTATTAAATATGTTTTATATCATAATTTTTAGCATTGTGGAGTGACATCAAATATTTTTTTTCACTCATTCTCTATAGCTTTCTCTATACATAATACAAACGAAGCAATATGGTTTCAACCCTCGACGCAAAAGTTAGACAATCGATGAAGAAAGTCAATGAACAGATTTCAGTAGGTTCTTATTGTTCACCGCGGTTTCTTAGATGTATTGGATATATAAAATTGGCTTTTTTCTTTAAACACAATTAGAGCAATGTCTAGATATTCTTGAAGCTTTTAAAGTAATTAAAAATGTTTTTAGGGTTGGAAGTATATTCAAATTTTTAAATTTGTGAAATAAAAACTATTAATATTATGATATTTTTTTAATGATATTGCCGAAATAAAGAACAGCTCCTTGAAATAGAAATGATAAATGGAGAAAAAAATATAATTTATCGTATTTTTAACTAAAAGAACTTCTGTAATTGCAATTATTTAGAAAAATCTATTCGATTCCTCTACATTTCAGATTCATAACATGATTTTTTTCTTTGTTAAGTAAACGTTATGTAAACATTCTGAAATAAATTCTTGACTTGAATGACAGCTAAAACCATATAAAAGCCTCTCGAGACGTAAATAAATCGGAGAAAACATTGTGACAACAATTGAATGATTGAAATACACATATTGAATCGAAATTTTCCAATATAGATTCACGTATGTTTGACATTATGAGATTTTTTTAATCTGTGGAACCTTGATTGGTTTTTGTATTATGTTTTATGTTATAACATTTAACTAGCTCTTACCTGTGGCTTCGACCTCGTAGAATTATCTAAGCTATTAACGTTATTTCATATAACCTTTAGATGATTGAACCTCGATGGACTATATATACAATTCAGTTTTGCGCTGTTGAGTGAAGAAATAAAACCATAAAATATTTAATTTGAAAATATTAAAAAGATTACGACTGGGCATCGAACGCACAATCTGTCGCTTATAATCCCACGCTTGTGCTGCAGCGCCACCATCAGCCGCATCAGACTATACATACAATGTGAAAATATTTTTGTTATTTTAACCAGTAGGTTCCAGACAAGCGCAGTCTATCAAGAAATATATTAAATTACTACTGTTTGTTTCCCTCGAAAGAAAAATACTTTGTATAAAAAGGAACGGAATTCTATGTACACTTATTTTGAATACTGAAGTTTGAACGGCATTCGTGCTTTATTTAGGTAGACTAAGATTAAAATGATAGACCTTTATCATAAATTAATATATATTAAAATATTATATTTATTATATACTGTACATTTATTATTGTCGGTTAGTAAAACAAGTCGTTTTGTTATAAATAAAAATAGTATTCTGTAAAACCACTTTTAAAATTTTAGCTGGGCTTATCCACATGTCGTGTCCCAATATACCTCAGATCACCATAAACTGCGGTTACTATAACTCTTTAATACGGCCACTGCGTAGACCACAACATCATCGATTTTAATGCTGTGCAGTTGTGAAATGTGGGTACATGAAGCTCGATAATTAATCTATTGTGGAAAGTAACTTATTTTGTTGATAAGTATTTAATTACATTTCTATCGATGTGAGTTCGATCTCACAAAAGCTTGAAACGGCGGTGTCTTGATGGGAACGGAGTGTCTTAACATTAGGTTCCCAGATTTCCTCTGCATTATATCGTTGTATTATATATTACCAAGAAACCAATAAATCTTAAAACTTTTGTACTAACAATGAAATTTGAAACATTTCAATTAGCGTTGTTAAAAAAAACAACTTTGTTACCATTTAGTGACTTTAATATAACATTGTTAATTTAGAGTCTTTAATTATAAAATATATAGAAGAGCCTTTTTTAGTTTCTAAGAATTTTTTCTTCAGGACGATTGTACTTGAAAATATACAAAAGTCTAATTCTTAGGAATTATACAGCAAAGACACGAAAATTATATCTTACTATTTTTTGATTTATGAGCGAAAGTATTTGAATTCTTTTATCAACAAATTATCTATTGTTTCCCAAAATATAAATTTACACGGAAATTGTATTAATTTTTATCTCTGTATGTGTTCAATTTTAACGAGGGCCTAAAGCTGTCAGCTCAAGTCTAAACTGTCGCTCCGAGGATGGCTACTGATTGAGGTGCCAATCAATTCGTTTTAAATATTCTTGCGTTATAAAGGCCTTGAGACTACATGGCGCAGTAAATAACCACAGTATGCAATAAGAATGATGATTGTGGATGTAGTTAACCAGTCTGAGAAATGAATTATTTTTAGTTTCCTACACTTTTTTCTAATCATGCTTTTGTCCTTATGTAAATTATAAGGAAAAAGCGTTATAATATTTTCAACTAAGATCGAAGAGTATTCTTTCTAATTCACAATATAAATTTATTTTATTTCAAAAAGGGTTAGCTTGGGAATATAAAATATATAATATCTTCGTTTCTTCGTTTTGTTAACAAGGCAAAACGCAGTGTTAATTTCCGCTGTTTAATATGATATTTCTCGATCATTCGTTAGAAAGTCACTAAACGTCTGTGCAATATTTAAATAAAAAATAGTAGGGTGTGCAGACAAATTCTAAAATTTAAGACATTGATTATAAAATATGAAGAAAAAAAACTGTTTTTGTTAGGTGCTGTTATTTTTGAGAAATAAATCTGTCTTTTGCATAAGTGACTTGACAAGTAATTGAAAATTACTTATAAATTAATATCCAAATAATTTCTACATAAAAAAATTATGTGATTAAAAAACAGTCATTACAAACAGATCTCATTCCCGACGCTTGTATAAACAAACATACATACAAACCGAACCGAACCGAGTTAATTTCGAATGTAATTTATAATCAATACAGACATGGTTTTTGAACTTTCATTTAAAATGAATTTAAATGTCTAGAAGCAATTGAGATACATTTTTGTTTAGCAAACACGGAGCAGATGGCGGCATAATCTTGATTTCGAAATGGTAGAATGGTAAAGAAAATATGCATCCTATACAGGAGGGTACACAAAGGGAACCTGAGAATTTAGGGTTCAGAGACTTCGTTTCTAAATTTTCCACCGAATTCTGCAGATGCAGAAGGAACTCAACACCGCTTATCTATTGCTATGACAAATCGTTCTCTACTCACTGCCGAAATTTCAAAGCATTACGTGTCAAGAGAAAATATCAATAACTAGAGGACTACACTAGAGGAAATAAAGTATTCAATATTTTTATTTCTAGCTTTGGTAATGAGGCAAGGTGCGGCGTTGAATACCTACCACCACTTAATTTGCAATGTTTCCAGAATTTAGACTTTTATTTTGCGTCAATTTGGGAACGATAGTGCCCAAATGGGAACGGATGCTCTTAACATTAGGTTTCCGGTTGCCCTCTGTCTATCCTGCTAAGCTGCTGTGGCATTAAATTGCGGCGTGAAGATAAGACTATTGGTTTTATAAGACTTTTTGTTTTATTTTAATTTAACAAGAACTAAAAGTATTACTTTCTACGTAATGTTAAAATAATTTATATGTTAAATTTCCTAATCTTTTTATTTTCAGTGAAAACCACATAAGAATCCTATAATATTTCGTCAAACATCTAAAAAGTTATGGTGAAAAATACTTGTATTCTATATTATATAAAGATAAGAAAATTATAATTTCTTGATGAATTGAATTGATTTCTATAATTTCTTGATTGATTTATGTTTGACCGTCATTAAGGACAAAGTATCACTTCACGCAAAAAATGAGCTTTACGCAATTTCCCGCATAGCTGGACACTTCACACAGTATCGAACAAAAGATTTACTATTAATAAAATGTTTCCTGTTCAATATTTTCATCCTGTTCATTTTTTGCTGTAGTAATGAGATAACGCAATGCCGGAGATTCAGCGGAAAATGGCAAATCAAAGTGTTTGAACGGAGTGTGCTAGCGCTAGGCTTGCAAGTTCCCTTTGTCTAACCTGCCTCCTCTGCGTGCAGGATACAACGAGAAACAAAATATATATTTCAAATAAATTGTTACATAACTACTTAGGGGAAGAACTACTAGAAGGAAAGTATTTAAATAAAATGTATATACCTTTTAAAAACATCCAGATTTAGGTCCAAAATCGAAGCTTTCAAAAGAAATAAAAATATACTGAGCTCTAAATTCAAAGACCAATGCACTTTCATTCGTTGCTACACAAATGCGATATCTGAAAGGTACTTCAGAGAATATTGGTTCACAGAGCAAAAGTTGGAAATCTGTATGCAAAGAATTGTTATAAAACTTTAGTATAATATTTTGTTTATAAACTGGTGTTATATAAATAGGTAGTGTTTTAATACGGGCTATGGTTGTCAATTCGATTCTTACTCACAGTAATTTTGATGTTATTGATATTTACAATAATCATATTCTCCAAATTACCTAAACCTACAAACTAAAAAGCGACAGAACTGGTAGAAATCACTCGCAGTACTTAAATCGTACTACTACCTGTCATGTGTTTATCTTGTTATATACGTGATACAGCGTGAAGCGAAAATTAAAAAAAAATGTAAATCAACAGTAAGATCTGACTACCAGTATATCTGTTATTAGTATTATGTTCTTTTCCCCACTTTCTGCCAATTTTTAACATTGCGTGTTGAGCGGAACTCAACGCCGCGCCTTGCCTTGTTGTCAGAGCGCAGAAACGAGAACATTAAATATTTAATTTTAAAATATTATATATTTTATTTCCTCGAGTGGGGATCGAACCCACAAGCATTTGTTTATAGTCATACGCTTATGCTGCTGCGCCGCGATAGGCAGCATCAGACTATACAATGTGAAAATATATTTTTTTATTTAAACCAGCATGTTTAGGGCTAGCGCATGCCCCTTTTTGGGCTTAATTTTGAATAGTGAATTTTGGATGTGCTTTATTTAATTAGACCAAGATGAGAATGATCTAACTTTTTCGAAATTAAAATATAATAAAATAACACATGTATTATATGTTTATTTATTTCCTTGGGTTGGTAAGACAAATTGTGTTGTTATAAATCAAAATAATATTCTTTAAACCTATTTTTAAAAATCTAACTGAGCTTATCCGCGTGTAAAATCCCAATAAATACCCCAGATTACCGCAGTTACCATAAATACGTAGGCTACAAAGTGATCGATTTTAATACTGTGCAACTATAAGATACTACATCTATTAGGGAAAAGTACCTAAGCAACTTAATTTGTTGATTAGTATTTAATTAAATTTCTATCCATGTGAGTTCGTTCTCACAAAAGCTTGAAACGGAAGTGTATTGATGGGAACGGAGCGTTTTAACACTAGGTTCCCAGATTCCCTCTGCTCTATCCTATTATGGAGAACTCTGGATGACTTTGATATCAGTTTGTCCGCCTGACAGTGTGTCTGTCGAAACTAAATTTTCAAGATCATAAATCTTAAAATTCTTGTAAAAATAAAAAAAAAAAATTAAAACATTTCAATTAGCATTGTTACAAAAAGAAAAAAACACTTTGGTACAATTTTGTTACTTTAGTATAACATTGTTAATTAATTTTGAGTCTTTAATTATAAAATATATAGAAGAGCCTTTTCTTAGTTTTCCAGAAATCATTCTTTAGGATGACTGTGCTTAAAAATATATAAAAGTCTAATTGGTCAGAATTATAAGGCAGAAACACGAAAATTATATCTTTAGCGCCCAATTTCTTTAGCCTATCAGAGCAAGAACAAATAATTAATCTCCTCTACTGAGAATCAAAACAGCTCTCCACATAACGATTATAAATTCACGCTTACTTAACAGCAAATTATCTATTGTTTAACAAAACATAAATTTACACAGAAATTGTATTAAGCATTATCTCTTCATTTGTTCAATATAAACGAGGGCCTAACGCTGTCAGCTCCAGTCTAACTTGTCTCTCCGAGGATGGCTACTAATTGAGGTGTCAATCAATTTGATTTTTTTTTTTTTTATGGAAAAGACACGGCAAACGCGCGTGCGCGTCACCTGATGGTAAGTGATCACCGCCGCCCACGGCCCCGTGTAGCACCAGAGGAGCTACAGGAACGTTGCCGGTCTGTAAGGTGAATGGGCACCGGGGCCCGGCATTACCCAATGCGAAACGCAGTGGCCAAAGCCACTATTTAACGCCGATTTTAAATGCCGGGGGTGGTAGCAATCCGGTCGAGTCTGCCCATGCGTGTTGCCATTGCTGACAACGTGACTCTCTCACTCGGACTTTAGTCGCCTCTTACCATCAGTACCAGGGTGATCATATTCTAAGCCGGAATCACACGGCGTACTTAATATGATATTTCTCGACCAATCGGTAAAATTTAAATAAACACCTATATGAAATTTAAATTTAAAATTATTATACACTCGTATATTTATATTAGCAGGTTAGGCACACAAGCACCGCTTTTTGCCTAAATTTTAAACATTGTCATATGAAAAGAAAAGTTGTAATTACTGTTCTTGCTAAGTGCTGTTATTATATTATTAATTGGAAAGTAATAGAAAATTACCAAATAAATATCCAAATAATTTCAGAACATCAGAACAACACAGACTAACGTCGGGAACGTTAGTAAACACAAACATACATACATACCTAAAAGCGATTTAATTTCGGATTGTAAACTACAGACATGTTTTTTGAACTTTCAGTTCAAATGAATATAAATATCTACTAGCAATCGAGATATATTTTTGTTTAGTAAACATGGAGCAGATGGCGGCATAAAACTTGATTCATCTCAAATTTAGGAGGCACAAGGCAGTGTTCCTTAAAAGTTTTTTTTGTTAGTCAAAGGAAATATGCATCCAGCAGCATATAGCAGGGTACATAAAGAAAACCTGTGAACCTGGTGTTAAGACACTTCCTTTCATAAATTTTCCCCCGAATTCTGGAGATATTGTGTATTGAACTGTTAGCTACTGCTGCACATCTTTCTATACTCACTGCCGAAATTTAAAAGCATTACGTCTTAGGAGAAAAGTATTCATAAATATATGCAATATTAATGGTTCAATTACCACAAGAGGAAATTAAATACTATTTTTTTATTTCTAGTTCTTGTTATTAGGCAATGTGCGGCGTTGAATACTGCTACCTAATTCGCAATGTCTCCAGAACTTGGCGGAAAATTTAGAGAGGACCTGTCTTAAAACTAAGTTCACATAATCCTTTTGTATCTCTTGCTATGTGTGGTATGCATAAAAATATAATAATAAATAACAATTTATTTTCCCGAATGGAGATCGTGCCGACACTCGTCGCGCTTACAGTTATATGCTTATGCTACTGCACCACGACGGCTAATATATTCCTCATTGAGTGCCAGATCTCTCTTTGTTTTGTTACTAGAGTGAAATAAGTGAAAATAGTTCATCATCTCAAGTAAGAATCGAACCTACGTTCAAGCATGGCAAGTATTGATAAGTATTTTTTATACTATTATAAGTAGATATTATATAAGAAATGTATTCATATAACCAGTCTTCCATTGGCTTGGACTTTTATGACAATTTGGTTATGCCCCGTGTTGGCGAGCATCAAAATATATCTTTTACTGAATATTATAAATACCGAGACATTCTTCAAATGAAAAAATAACTAAATCAAAATATTCTTTATTCAATTAGGCCATTACAAGCGCTTCTGAATTGTCAAGTTACATATAAATGTATGTAGTGTCATTCTACAGGAAGTCCCATAAGAAGCTACCATTAGCTCGGAAAGCAGGACTGCTGAGAACAGACGGCAAAAAAATCAACAGTTGCTATTTTCAATAATTAGCTTCCTGAGTGAATACCAACAGCATTTAATTATTATTTTTAAGTTAGTCTTATATTCGTCTCGAATCTCTTAATCTATTTATCTTTTAGTATTAACCACATAAAAATCTTAGAGTATTTCGATACATCAAAAAGTGATGGTGAACATTATTTAAGTTCTTTATTATATAAAAATAAAAAATATATAATTGATGATTTGAGTTTGACCGTCGTTAAGGACAAAGTATCACTTCACGCAAAAAGGAGCTTCAAGCAATTTCCCACAAAGCTGGGTAGGCACTTTACACAGTATCGAACAAAAGATTTACTATACTACACTATATAATTCCTGTTTAACATTTTCATTTTTTCGCTGTAGTAATGAGAGACATTGCGTTGCCTCAAATTCAGTGGAAAGTGGGGAATGAAAGTGTAGGCACGGAGTGTCTTAACCCTAGTTTCCCATGTTACCCCTGCCTAACCTGCCTCCTCTGCTTGCAGGATACAGCATGAAGCTGAAAGAATAATATATATTTCAAATAAATTGATATAAAGAAAGAAAGAAAACACTCCGAAAAAAAGCCTCTTATTTATGTCTTAAAATGTAAGCTTTCAAAAGAAATAAAAATATACTAAGCTTGGACACACGCAGTACTCAAAATTGATATAATGCGTTTCATGTGCTTATCGTTACACGATATGCAGGCGTGAAGCGAGAACTAGAAACAATGTAAATTACGAGTAAGATCTGACTACCAGTATATCCGTTATTAGTATTATGTTCTTTCTATAATTATATTGCTTAAACAAAGACCAGCTCCTTGAAATGTAAATGATAAATGAAGAAAAAATATTGATTTTCGTATTCGTAACTAAAGAAACATCTTTAACTGCAGACCGCTTTAGATTCATGACATATTTTTTTTTATAAATATTGACTTGAATGACAGCTACAGTCATATAAAAGCCTCTCGAGACGTAAAGACATCGGAGAAAACATGATGACAGCAATGGAATGATTGAAATACACATATTGAATCAAAATTTTCCATTGTATATTGACATATATTTAGATTTTTATTCTGTGGAACCTTAATTGATTTCTACATAGTGTTTTATATTATAACATTTAACTATCTCTTACCTGTGGTTTCGTTCTCGTGGACTTATAGATCTATCTAAACTATTAACGTTGTTTAATACAAGACGATTGATCGTCGATAGACCATAGAACTATTGAGGGAAATTGAAAACCTAGTGTTAAGAAACCGTTCTATTTCCGTTCCTGATTTTCCACCGAATTTGGAGCAATGCAAGTTGAGTGACGGAACTCAATGCCGCCATTTGCCTTATTATCAAAGAAACAAGAAGAAATGTAAAAATTTAATTTAAAAATATTAAATATTTTATTTCCTCGATTGGCGATCGAAACCACAACCTGTCGTTTATAGTGCTTGTGCTGCAGCGCCACGACAGGCTTTCAGACTATACAATGTGAAAATAGCTTTTTTATTTAAAGCAGTAGGTTTAAGGCTAGCACAGTATTCCGAACAAATTTCAATTGTTAGTATTGTTTATTTCCCTCGAAAAAAAATACTTTTTATAAAATAGACTGATGCCTTTTTAAACTTTAGTTCGAATACTGCGTTTTGGATAGTAGTCGTGCTTCAATAATGTAGATTAGCATAAAAATGATCGAACTTTTTCGCAATAAAGGTGTTATAAAATAGTATGTGTATGTCTATCTATTTTCATCGGTATGTGTTGTTAAGCAACTTTATTTGTTGATTAGTATTTAATCACATTTCTATCGAAGTGAGTGAGTGAGTGAGCGATCTCTTAAAAGCTTAAAACAGAAGTGTCTTGGTGGGAACGGAGTTTACGGATACAGTGGGTAACTAATAAAAGGAGAAAACTAGATGACTTTGTTATCAGTCTATCTGCCTGTCAGTGTGTCTGTCGAAACTAAATTTACAAGACCATAAATCTTAAAATTCATCTACTAATAAGGTTATACGAAGTTTGAACATTTCAATTAACGTTGTAAAATATAATAAAATCACTTTGTTACCATTTCGTTACTTTCATATAACATTGTTAATTAATTTCAGGTCTTTAATTGTGAAATTTATAGAAGAGCCTTTTCTTACTTTCCAAGAAATCATTCTTTAGGATAATTTTGCTTAAAATGATACAAAGCTTAATTCTTCGGAATTATGGAGTAGAAACACGAAAATTATATCTTACTATTTTTGGATTTAAGGGTAAAAATAGTTGAATTCTATTATATAATTCATTTAAACAGATCATATTATATTTCTGCTTTAAGTCCTTGCTTTAGCTAAGGAACCTGGGTACCTAGTGTTAGGACACTATTCCTACATTGACACTCCGTTATCCACTTTCCACCACGAATTCTCGAGGTATTGCGAGTTAAGTGGCTGAACTTAGCGCCCCACTTGTTTAGTCTACCAGAGCAAGAACAAAATTAATTAATCTCCTCAACTTAGAATCAAACCTGCTCTCTACATTACGATTCAAAATTCACGCTTACTTATTAGCAAATGATCTATTGTTTCCCAAAACATAAATTTACACAGAAATTGTATTAAGCACTATCTCTTTGTTTGTTCAATGTTAACGAGGGCCTAAAGCTGTCAGCTCGAGTCTAAACTGTCGCTCCAAGGACGGCTACTAATTGAGGTCCCAATCAATTCGACTTTAAATATTCTTGCATTATTTGAGACCGTCGTGGCGCAGTGAATAACCTCAGTTTCTAAGTATGATGGTTGTGGATTCTATATCTGGTCTGCGAAATAAATTATTTTAATTTCCTATTGGTTTTGCTGATAATTTATAAAAGGAGTAACTGATTATAATATTTTTAACCAAGACCTGTGTGTTTTTTTTTTCTAGTTCACAATTTAAATTTATATTATTTCAATTTTTGGGTTTGATAGAGATCAAGGAGCAGGAGCTTTTAAAAAATAAAATGTATAATATTTACGTTTTTTCGTTCTGTTAACGAGGCAAAACGGAGTGTTTTGATTTCCACTACTTAATATAATATTTCTGGACAATCGGTAGAAATTTACTAAACGCCTATGTGATATTCAAATATAAAATAATATACCCTACCCATAGCTGATTATGTAGACAAATTCAGCTTTTTGACCAAACTTAACACATTGATTATAATATGTTAAGATGAAAAATAATTACTTTTCTTGCTAAATGTTTTTATTTTTGATAAATAAATTTGTCTATTGTATAAGCAACATAGACACTCGGCAAATAATAAAAAAAATAAGTTTAAATAAATATGCAAATAATTAATTAAAAAAATTTCAACATTTTTGTATAACACACAAAAGAAGTCATTAAATATTGTATGATAAAAAAACCAGATAAATTGTAACAACCAGTTCTCATAAAAGCAAAAATACATACATACATAAGAGCGAGTTAATTTCGAATTGTAATTTACCATCAATAGAGACGTTTTTTTAACTTTCAGCTTAAACTGAATTTAAATGTCTAGAAGCAATCAAGATACATTTTTGTTAATTAAACATGAAACAGATGGCGGCTTAAATCTTGATTCATCTTAAATTTAAGAGGCACATGGCAATGTTGCTTAAATTTCTAGCGAGTAGACAAACACAATATGCACCCCATACAGCAGAATATAGAAAAGGAACCTGGGAACCTGATGTTAAGACATTTCCTTTGAATTTTTTTGCTAAATTCTGAAGACGTTGTGTATTGATGGACGGGACTCAACGCCGCTTAACTATTGCTAAGTGTTAGATTGTAATGGAACGCAACAATTTTAATTCACTGTTATCTCACAGGTCTCAATGCTCTCTGTAAAATTGTGCTGGTTCATTTTGTACTATCATCAATATTATTAAAAGTTGTATCAGCAAATAAAATATATTTCTTTTATCACACCAAAATCACGATTTCCTTTATGGTAGCAGAGCGTGGTTCTGTAAATTACGTGTGATACTATTATAGTGGCATATTTAGTGCACGATTAATATTTCAATTCCCACCAAAGCAAACTTGAGGTCTGTTGTGGCGAAGCGGCACAAGCGTGTCACTGTAATTGACAGGTTGTGGGTTCGATCCCCACTCGAGGAAATGAAATATTTAATATTTTCAATTTAAATATTTAATGTTTAATTTATTTGCTCTGGTATTAAGGAAAAGCGCGGCCTTGAGCACCTTGACACGCAATGCCTCTGATTCGGCGGAAAGTGTGTTACAAAAGTGGAACGGAGTGTCTTAACACTAGATTCTCAAGTTCCCTCTGCCTACCCTGCCATGTGCGGGATACAGCAGGAAGCTAAAAAAACCGAAATACTTAATATTTTTAATTTTTTATGTCCCGCTCTGGTAATGAGGCAAAGTGCGGCGCTGGCTACTGCCACTTAATTCGCAGTCTCCAGAATTTGGCGGAAAATTTAGAAAAGAACTGTCTTACCACTAAGTTCATATAATCCAATCAAAATAAAACAAAATATTCTTTATCGAATAAGCACTTTTGAATCGTCAAGTTAGATATAAATGAGTGAAGTGTTAGTCCTACAGGAAGCTACTACCGGCTCGGAAGGCAGGTCTACTAAAGAGAGCCGGCAAGTCGCTTTTTTCAAAATAAATGTATAAAATAATTAGCTTCCCGAATGAGTACCAACAGCATTTAATTCCACGCATTCTCGTTATTATAATAGTTTTGAATTGAATAATAGGCTTTGCCTAGTGATAAGTTTTGAACATTCACTATAAATTGTTGAAGTAGCAAGTATGAAAACACTTGTGGAATTTTATTACGTGTACCAAGTCTTATAAAAGATTTACTAACTTTTTGAGTGGTAGCTTGTTTTAAATTCTTGTATTAATTATCATGTCTGTCCCTGTTCCCTAAGTACATATTTAGGTTACTATGAAGACATTGCTGTTAGTGATATAGCTTTTATGTTATAATGTATGAAATCCTTTATGGCGACGTGGTCAGGTTGAAAGCCGGGACTATTGTGAAGTGACGGTTATAGATCCGATTCTCATTCGGAGGAATCAAATATTTAACATTTTTATTTCTACGCTCTGGTAATTTGATTTTTGCCATGCAACACTCAAAGCCTCTAGAATTCTGCGTAAATTAGAGAACGAAATTGTCTAAATGTTCTCTTTACATTAAGTTTCCAGGTTCCCTCTGTCTATCCTGTTAAGTGCGGCATAAAGCGAGAATATTAAGTAAAAATCAATGTGTTATTTTAATTTAATAAGAAATAAAAAATAATACTTTTAAATTAGTGTTATATGTTATATAAAATTTTTTTTCACATCGGTACATCTAGAAATGGTGAAAAACATTTATATTGTCTATTATATAGAGATTAATATGTAAATTATAATTCCTTGAAACTTAAACCAAGTTTGACCGTCATTAGCGACAAAGTATCACTTCACCCAAACAAAGGAGCTTCAAGCTTTTTCCCGCATAGCTGAGAAGCATTTCACATAGTATCGAACGAATCTTTTTCTAAATATAAAATATTCCCTATTTAATATTTTCATTTCTTCGCTGTGGTGACGAGATAACGCAAAGCCTCAAATTCAGTAGAAAATGGAAAATAAAAATATTAAGAACGAAGTGTTCCTAACGCCAGGTTCCCAAATTCCTTCTGTTTAATCTTCCTCCCCAGCCTGCGGAATACAGCGTGAACCTAAAAAAAATATATATTTCATATAAATTGTTACATAAATGCATAGAAAAGAAAGTATTTAAATAAAACATATAAGACACCATTTAAAAAATATACAAACTTAAATCCTAAAATCGAAGCTTTCAAAAGAAATAAAAATATATTGAGCTCAAAATTCAAAGACACGTGCAATTTCATTCGCTTTGTAGCAAATGCGATATCTGAAAGGTACTCCAACAAAAGTCGGAAATCTAAATGCAAATAATTGTAATAAAACTTTAGTATAATATTTTGTTTAGAAGCTGATGTTATATGAGTAGGTAGTGTTTGAGTACGGGCTATTTGTAATCATTTTGATGGTAATGATATTTGTAATGATCTTTTATTCTTCAATTTGATTAAACAAAACACGTAATTTTTTTAGCTTCACACTCTTCAAGTTAAAATGCTTGGACCTCAAGTTAAAATGTTTGGACCTTAAAAGTGACAAAATTTATAGAAAACTCACGCAGTATTTAAAATCTTAATATTACGTTTCAGAATACAGCGTGAAGCTAAAAGTTAAAAACCATGCAAATGTGAATAAGATCTAAGTATTAGTATTTCCGTAATATTTAAGAATCGCCAGCTGCATACTCTTTTCGCATAGCACAGCAGACAGCGACAAGTAATATTGACTGTTCTCGGTGTACCAATGGATTTAAGATACTACGTGCTGAGTAACAGAACTAAACGCTACTCTTCACTCTTCACAGTTAGAAAGTTGTAGCCTTAGTATAGCAGCGTGCAATCAATGCCTTAAGAATTCAGCAGAATGTTAATGAGGAATGGGATTGCTTAAAAAGTTTCTAAGTTACCCTGAGATGTGAAAGATACAGCAAAAGAATGAACCTAAAAAAAAAATAAACAAAAACATTATATCTGCTATGTGCGGGATACAGTATGAAGGTTAAATAAAAGTAAACAAAAAAATAATATTGTTTTTATAGGTTAAACTAAAAAAGAAAATATTTTTTGTAGGTTATAATAAAAAAGTAAACTAAAACTAATTTCTACATTCTGTTCCGCAATATACTACTATTATTAAACAGATCTCAAATTGCACGAGTAATTTGGTTAAATCCCGCCACTTAAACATTAATGGCTTAGGATTAACAGCAATTAGCACTTTATCTTATTTGATTATAAATTATATTATATTATTACATAGTGTATAATCATCTAGAGAAGGTAAATCTTAATCGAGCCATTAACTTTTTAATTTCCTTGCCCAAACAAGACAAGGCGACGTTGAGGCTCCTCACCTCTAGAATTCAGTGAAAAGTGGAGAATGGAAATATCTTATTGGTAACAAAACGACGTATCACTAGGATCACTTAGAGAAAAAAGTGGAAAAACTGTACGTGTTTGCACATATTAAAAAAGCAACAAATTTATGAACAATTAGCCTGTGTAGCGAAGGTGTACTGGGGTTTAAATTTCGAAGTAATAGAAACCTTGTGTGCTATTGCGGAACCCATTATGTAATTTCGTTACACCGTTCTATTATGCATATAGAACGGTGTCTTTAATATCCTTTAGCATCTGGGCTATTACCACATATAAGAATCAAAGAGCATGCAAGTTTCTACAAAATAAAAAGAGGGATTTCTAAAGGCAGCCTACTCTAGTAAGCCACACACTATCAATACTACGCTAGCTAGCTATTGACTTTGAATTTCTGGAGGATTTGAATTCTAACACCATCGATACACATCATATAGAGGGCATCCAGATTTTTACTGATGGTAGTAAAATCGAGGTGAAAGTGGGAGAAGTTCTAACGTGGTGGGATAGTGGAAAGGAGATTAATTGTGAAAAATTTGTTTTATATCCGAGCTGCACGGTCTTCCAGTCGAAACTCTATGCTTTAGCCAGAAACGTAGCAGCCAGTTATGAACGAATAGTTAAGAGTTTAAGCGACTCCAGATCGTCACTGGAATTAAAAAATCCTAATTTAGGCCATCCCCTGGTGAGGGCTATTAGGGAATACGTGAGCTATATAAAAGAGCAGATGAATTAGCAAGTACAACAGCACTTTCAGGTGTTGTTCAAGACTGTGATAAAACTCCACTGTCATGTGTCAAAGGAATAATTAGACGAGAGTCTATTAGGATATGACAGGATATATATGAAATATTCTGGACAACAGTAGTTATACTGGGATTTCTTCAAACGTAGAGCTGGTATTTAGAATAATAAAGACGACGGTTTTTGCACGGCTACACGTCCAGATGGTAAAGAGTCATGGCGGAATCGCAGAATATTTATATCAGTTCAAACTGAAAAATTCTCCGAGCTGCGAATGAACAACTTGAAGTCATAGTGTACGTGGACAGAGGTGAAGACCTTAGTTACCTTAAGCCTACACACTTCAGTATCCATGTATACCGCCCAGCACTATCTCATTCAACCAGTGAAAGTTGCTCAGAATATCTTCAAAGGATGACCGCAAAAATAAAACCTAAACTCAAGAGTCAGAAAACAAACACTGTAAGAAGAGCCATGTACAGTGCCTTTAGTGCTAACGTAGACGATGCAGGCACTGGAGGAGTTCAATGGACCAAATACAGCCTATAGACTTGTTATCAATTCCAGAATACGAGGATCACTATAAGAACGCTTGAATTCCTCGCGATCCTTAAAAGCATCAAACAAGTCAAGCTCAGAACCTGTTAAAAAAATAATGCTTGCTTTGTAAGGTGGATTCTCAATTTTGGGAGTAAAACTTAAAGAACAGAAGCCGGTATATGTAAAAAATATAGCGGCCAGACCATCGCGAGAAATATGAAAATCACTTATAAGACAGTATACAGCGCAACATCTGCTTTGTAGAGGTGATCAAAGAGGAAACCAGAAGAACAGGATACCTCAAGGGCAGAGCACGTACCAACGATCCTATGTTGGTTACTGCGAAATGTACACGAATAATACTGGAAGAAAGAAAGCTGAAAAAGACTCTACTCCTAGAAAGCACTACGGCATGCACAGCGATGTATACATAGATGGTGCTTAAGATGATGTGGGTAAATGAGGTTCCCAAATGTGGCAAGACAACGTTGATAGTGGAAAAAAACTATCTAGATAGAAATACAATCATCACATGTACAACGGAAGCAGCAAACGAACTTCGAGAGGGGTTGTTGGAACATATAGAAAATTCGGTAAAAAGTAAAATCCGCACTACGGCTTCAATGCTGTTAAACGGAGCACGAAGAGCATACCACAGCTGTGACCGCATGATAGTGGACGAAGCTTTGATAAATCACTTTGGAGTGATGGTGATGGCAGTCAAAATCTCCGGATTAGAAGAAATTCTGTTAATTGGATACGTGAACCAGGTACCCCATATAGCCCGAGAAAATTTCATCTAAATGTTTTACCGCAGATATCAATAAGAACTTCTTGTGTACTCACAGATACTCACAGTGAAAGCAAATATGATCAAAATGCTAATTTGAAACGTGACGGGGGCAACGACAAAACGCATCGTCATAATTTAAAAATGACTTTAAAAGATAGGAACGCAGCGGTCATCTGTTCCACCATAACGGTCATATTCCTTATTCTAGTCCTACTAAAACTCCTCACCATCAAACCTAAGTTATATTAATAATTTAATTTCGTACAAGTAATAATAGTGATGAAAAAACTCGTTTAGTACACCTAAGTCCTAAGTAAAACTTCATACTGTAAAGATAAAAATAATACTTTCTTATAATATATAGATATTAATTGTGTATATAAATAATATTGTAATTAATATATACGATAAGAAAATTAGATATAATGATTAGATTAAAAAGGGTACGGAACAAGTGTCTGTGGTGTAATTTAAAATATATTAAAAATTACTGGGTCTACTCTACTCTGCCTACTATGTTGTGTGCAGAATACAGCGTAAAGTTAAAAATATATCTCAAATATAATATAGATACGTTCACGTCTCAAAATACACTACTACAGTTATTATCTTTCAGAGTTTTTGTTTATTACATTGATAAGATAATAGAATTTACAAGCAACATCCAAACTGCGAAAACATATTAACGTAAATAAGACAATATTGACGTGTACACGTAATTTGCAGATTAGTTCACGCTGTGGCATAGCATGGTAGACTTTTGGAACTTGTCAACCTAGTATTAAATTGCCTCAAACTCTACAAGCCTGACGTGTTGGAAATATATATATATATATATATATATATATATATATATATATATATATATATATATATATATATATATATATATATATATATATATATATATATATATTACTTAAAATTAGAACTGTAAGAACAGGTTATAACACAAAATGTTATGTTCGATATTCAAGCGTAACTTACCACCGAAAGATCATAATACATTTACAATTTCGATAACTAAGAAAGCTTAATTTAAAAGTATCTTTTTTTAAATTCCTGAAGCCTGCAGTGGCGCAGGGTCTCAAGCTTATGACTGTAAACGAGAAAATAAAATATTTAATATTTAAATTTCTTCGCTCTGATAATAAGGCAAAGCGTGGCGTTGTGTTCCGTCACGCAATGGCTCAAACTCGATGGAGAGTAGGGAACATAACGGACCGTCTTAACTCTAGGTTCCCAAATTCCTTCTATCTACCCTGCTAAGTGCGGGGTTCAGCGTAAGGCTTAATCATAATAGTTCAAATGGAAAGCGACCATAACCGTCGTGCTCATAAATAAATACTCTAAAAAGTAAGTACATAGAAAGTGGAAAATGAAGTGAATTTTATCAATATTCTGGTAGATTTTGTAAATTTTAGCTAGAAATTTAAAAGTGCATTTTCATAATAACGATCCTCACGAAAACGGTTCTCACGAGTCCTCTTCGAGCGGATATTAAGCTTTTTATGCAAAAGCTTGCACTGAAACGATTGCGAAATATGAATGTTTATAAAGTACAATCTTTATCTAATCTTTTTATAATAAAACTATTAAGCTGAAATTCAATAATAATATATCAATAAATTAAATTAATAGAGGCGCGTTGTGGCGTATGGTAAACGCGTAGATTGTGTGTTTGATCTTCGACTCGAAGAAGTGAAATGTTTGAGATTTTAAAGTATTTAATATTTTTCATTTCCTTTCAGCAGGAGGTGGTTTCCTCTACTTACTCTGCCATATGTGCGATAAAGTCAAGTGAAGAATGAAATAGAGAGAGAGAAAAAAAAGTTAAGAATTGTAAATTAAGAGGGATAGGGACGAAGTTATATAACACATCAGAAGTAATTTATAGTATAATGCTAACCGCAGTGGAGTAAACACCTGTAACAGGCAAATTACAAAAAAAATCACTAAATTAAATAATAAACCTAATATTATCTAATAATAATTTATTGAAAAAAGTATTATTTTAATTAAAAATTATTACATAATAAACCAAAATTATTATAATTTGCCTTTATAGTAGCGCCTCATATTTTATATTTCTACACGCAAAGGGGTGGCATTTTAATAAAAGTCCTCATTTTAAAAAATATAATTCAGACTGACCGTAGAAAATTAAATGTGTAATTTGCATAAGAATTCGTCGGCATACAAATGACTATTGAATTCTCAAACCTAATGCAATATATATATATATATATATATATATATATATATACACATGCATATTATTTCTTAAAATTTCTGAAATATTATTTAAATGTACAATACTTACACCCCGGAAATAGAATTCAACTCACACTCATTAATACCCGCACGCCTCCAATATAATGCTAGTTATGGCGACAGAACCCAAGCGTGCTGTTGTCACCCAAACTTTAAATATTATAATATTATTTTAATATTATAATAAAAAATATAATTTATTATAATTATGCTAGAGAGTAGAGGAACATTGAATCCCACCAGCGGAAAGTGGGGAACGGAAGTGCCTTAATCCTAGGTTCCTAGTTTCCTTACCTCTACCCTACTTTATACATTACATGAAAACATTGTGTGTCGTACTTATACACACATTCATTACACGTACCGCAAACTTTTTTCATGCATTTTAACTCAAAATTTACATATATTTTACTCTTAACAAGTTTATTTATCTTTATTGTTCTCTTAGATAACTGCAATTCTCATTACATTATGCAAGTTGGATGTGTCTCTGCTTAATAACATGTACACTGAACTACTTTAAACAAACTAAAAGCTCCTTTTTATTTACTACTAGCGTTCCGCCCGAGTCTTCGCTCGCCATTTTGTTTACTAATCTCAAAAATTTATAATACTATTTTATTTCCTAATCTCACCAATTATGATGTCTTGTTCCAATAACATTATTACTTTTAAAACTATATCTATTCATTGATCACTAAATTTCATCTTGTTGGTTACTTTGGATATATTTCTTAAGAATCACTTGTTCGTACAACATCATTACTTTTAAGATAATATCTATCTATACACTGAACATTAAATTTTGAGTTAAATGAATAATTTTGTAGTAATTTTGCCGAACTAAATATTTTAAATTGACTTTTTTATTCATGCAACAAATACTAAATCTCGAATCAAAGGTTCCCAAAATATTATAGTGATCACTGCAATTAAATCTGACAAACAGACAAACCCACAAACATACACACACAAAAACAGACAAACAGACGAAGACACGAACAGACGAACAGATGAGCAGACGTACAGATGAACCGATCTAAAGACGAACAGATAAACGTAGACGAATTTAAGAAATTACTGTTTTGGGCCCTATTATATTGATAAATGTCCCTTACAACTTTTTATTTTAATATATCCTCCAAGTAAAGACAGTGACCAGTTTTATTATACGTATAGATTGAACTTACCTCAATATTATTATTTAATGGTTTACTATTCATACAATATATAAAATTTAAAAGTAAAAGAAACAAAATTAAGTTTACTTTGTTTGATATCGTTTGTCACAGCACGATGATCGGGCAGAAGCGTACCACTCCTAATGCCACGAAGGACTGACTTTTTTTTTTGCCCTGCCAACAAGCATTGCTTCAATAATTCTTCGGGATTTGGGGAACGAAATATCTTAACTATCTAGTATGCTAAAAAAAAACTCATGTGGTGTAGACTGGTGGATTTTAACATGGCGTGATGTGGCGTGTTTAACATAATTACTAGAACCAGGAAAGAAAAATAATTAATTCCATCAAAAAGGGAATCGCAGCCAGTCGTTGTGTATGACGGTATCCATAAATACATTTTTTTTTAAATTATTTTTGTGATTATTTATTTAAAATCATCTTAAAGATTGTAAGAGCTCATATCGCCCTACCAATACGATATAAGCTGTTATGAATGAGCGTTAAATATAGAAGAAAGTAAATACACTTTCGTACTGACCCTTTTCAAAATTTTTCATTAACTGATATTAAAATAGTGCAAACAAATCCCCGACCAACATTCAATATTGACGATAAAAACATAATGGCGTACCAAACAAGAAAAGAGCAGGTCTGCCGTGGTGCAGGGGCACAAGAGTGTGGCTAAACGCGACAGGGTGTGGGTTCGATCCCTACTCAAGGAAATGTGATTTTTAATAATATTATTTCTTAGCTTTTTTAACAAGGTTTTTCTCATCGGTTTATTATTATTTTATATATTATTCGGATTCTCGCATCCAGTTTCAACCGATTTTACCCGCGTGTTAAGTGACACAGCTCGACATCGCGCCTTGAATGTTCCAGTAGCAAATAACCAAAATATTTGGTAAAACTAGAAAAGTTATTCTCTTAATTTTTTCTCTACACATAATTTATTTATACAGAAAAAATCTTCATATTTTAACTATACATACAGATTATAAGTTATATAATACACAAGACATAAATTGTCAAATTGAACAGGACGTAACTTTTTAAGGACCAATAAAGAAGAATGGACCGGGAAGGTGATTGATCGATAATGATGAAGATATAAATTGACCAAGATTTTGATAGACATCTTATTTCGTCGTACTTTTTACACTTTTATTCATATAAATATTAAAACTTCAGTAGTAAATATTTTCACTTTTAACCATTTTTTTCACAGTGACTTGGTAACTCATGTGACTCGGTAACCTAATGTTAATGTACTCCGTTTGTATAAATAATTCCATGAAAAGTGGGGAATAGAATTCCCCATACTGCGTTTGCCTCATTACCAGAGTGAAGGAATGAAAATATTATAGCTTCACGCTGTATCCCGCACAAGGCAGAGTAAGCAGAGGAAACCCGGGAACCTAGTATCAAGACACTCCATTCCACTTCCGTTCCCCACTTTCCGCTGATTTTGAGGCATTGCGTGTTGAGTGGCGGAACTCAACGCCGCGCTTTGTCTTATTACCAGAGCGAGGAAATGAAAGCATGAAATATTTAAATTGAAAATTGAATATATTAAATATTTCATTTCCTCGACTGGGGATCGAACCCAGAAAGTGTCGGTTACAGGCAACGCTCGTACCGCTGCGCCACGACAGGCCTTAATGAAAATATTAAATATATGATTTCTTACAGTGGGGACCGAACCCACAACCTGTTTACAGTCACATGTGTCGTGTTTACAGTTACAGTCTTGTCCTACGGGTTGACAGGCGAAAGCGAATATTCAGTTGTTTTTTTTTTTTTAATTTGGAGACTTGGTGGTATTGATGTACGAACAAGGCGTTTTATGTTTATATTTTATCTAAAGAGTTGTCAATTTACTTTTTATGAAGTGTACAAAAATTTCAAAAAAGCAGGATTTAAACTCGCACCTCTTGAAAACCGTCCAAGCGCTCTGACAAGCTATACGTTTAGCTACATCGAAATTCTTAAAATCTCTTTACAATTGTTATTTGGCAAGTGAGAATGTTATTTAATAAATATTTTCAAGATGTTTGAAGCTACATATATTTCATATGTTGGGAAGAAAAATATATTTTAGAAAACGTATAAAAATATTAATATAGCAGTATCAAAGCCTACCTAGAGCTATGTCAAAAATTTTATTGGTAACATCTCTGTAGGGAGAGTTTTATGTATGGCTTAGTTGGTCAGAGCGCTTGGACGGTTTCCAAAAGGTTCGGATTATTATTACGACTAATATCTTCATTATTAGGACTATTGTCCTCATTTTTTTTTCATATTCACTAAAAAATCGCACAAATTTTACGAATGCCAATACGAATATTTGCGAATTACAATGCGGATATTCGTTAAATCACCAGCGTCGATATAAATATAAAGTAAATACATATTCCCATCATATTTGTTATATTCTCATATTAATTTAGTTAAATATTTTAGCCTTAAAACAAACTGCGTAATGCATTGCTTTTTAATATTAATTATTATAATTTTCTTGTCCTAATTCTGATAAAATAACATACTTAAGTAGGTATTCTATTATATATTATAGTTGTATAAGTAGAGGCTTGTCGTGGGAAGCGTTACAAGCATGTGACTGTAATCGACAAGTTGTGGGTTCGATCCCCACTTGAGGAAATGAAATAATTAATATTTTCAATTTAAATATTTAATGTTTCCATTTCTTCGTTCTGGTAACAAGGCAAAGCGCGGCGTTGAATTCCGCCGCTCAACATGCAATGCCTCAAATTTGGCGGAAAGTAGGAAACGGAAGTGAAACGCAGTGCCTTAACAATAGGTTCCCAAGTTCCCTCTGCCTACCCTGCCACGGGTGAGATACAGCGTGAAGCTTAAAAACAAATTGCATACATAATGGCGTATCATTAAGAAATCATGCAGAGGTGTTTTTTACATATTGTTGTATGAAAAATCAAACAGAACGGCGCGTACGTGGTAACCTTATAATCTTGTATGTAACAGTAACTCCAACCGACAACAAAAACTCTACCTATTTTTCTAACAAACTGCAAATTTGTTTATTTTTACATACATACATACTTGACTTTTATACCAGTTCTTATATACTGTATATACTGGTAATAAAGTTCCTTTTGCAGTGTGCCCAGATTCCCCCATAATTGATCGTTAGGTTAAAATTATGAGTCTAACCTCGCGCACATTTCTGGTAACTCAATATTGTACTACAATAATAGATTCGTCTTACGAAATTTGTTGCTTTACTTCATTTTGTTACCTGTTTTTTCAGCAATAAATGAATGTGCAAACGGTTTTCACTAGTTCGATTCCCACCCGAGATGGAGTTACAGGACGTCAAAGTGCAGCGTTGAGTTCCGCCACTCAACACGCAATGCCTCAAATGCCTTGGCGGAAAGTGGAGAACGGAAATGAAACGGAGTGTCTTAATACTAGGTTCCCGGGTTCCCTCTGCCTGCCCTGCATCGTCCGGGATACAGCGTGAAGCTAAAACAAATAGGATAAATAATATTATTAAGTTACACTCGAATTTGCCTTCACCAAACTTTTTTCCTTCACCTTCTTAGCAGAGCAAACGAAAAAAAATATTAAATATCTTCGTCCCCCGAGTGGGGATCAAACCCACTTACTACAATCACGTTTAAAACCGCACGCTAGTCTCAGTGGCACTATGGCCTCTAGTTAAAGTCCGTTTCTATATAAATATTTAATTAAATTAATTTTATTTTTTAATTCTATATAAAAGAATGTTGAGACACTCCTTTATTTATTTTCCGGCCTTATTAAACTTTTTCCATGTATCATCACCACTGTGTCAATGCTCTTATATAATTATGTGTCTATAATAAACAACCGATACAAATATTTTTTAAAATATACGCACATTGAATTGTAACTGTTATATGTACATGACATATTTCAGTTAGTTATAGCTAAGGTGCCTCAATATTTTCAAATAGAGTGTAAGATTAACTTTATCTTATTATCTTGGTAAACAGCCTATCAGTGAAAATTGATTAGGGTTAAGTGATCGAGAAACTATTAAATATACAATAAAATATAATATTATATATATATATATATATATATATATATATATATATATATA
>DWMZ01000251.1:0-27660 GCA_018249855.1 Eueides tales michaeli | reverse complement strand
ATATATATATATATATATATATATATATATATATATATATACATATATATATATATATATATATATATATATATATCTATATATATATATATATATATATATATATATATGTCTAACATAAGTTAATACTAATCATGTTAAATCAAGCATAACGTTCTTTACGCCGCGACTCCCACACTGTAAGTGGACTGTCAAGTGTCCCGCGGGAAATTAAAATATTATGTGTAGTAATTATGGTTTTAGAGTAACAATTTAACCGGGATTCAACAGAAAAACATTTTTTGGCTAAAAGAAACTTTAATATTTATTTAGAGGCATGTAGTCGCCGTGTGATTTCGGCTTAGAATAGGATCACCCTGGTACTTGTGGTGTCGTAAGAGGCGACTAAAGTACGTGTGGGAGAGTCACGTTATCCGCAATGGCAACACACATGGGCAGACTCGACCGGATCATTACTACCCCCGGCATTAAAAAGCGGCATTAAGTAGTTGCTTTGGCTACTGCCTTTCGCATTGGGTAATGCCGGGCCTCGGTGCCCATCCACCTTACAGACTGACAACGCTCCTGTAGCTTTTCTGGTGCTTCACGGAGTCGTGGGCGGCGGTGGTCACTTACCATCAGGTGACCCGTACACTCGCTTGCCGTCTCTTTTCTATAAAATAAAAAAGGGGACAAGAGTGCGACTGTGAATGCGACAAGTTGTGGGTTTGATCTCCACTCGAGATATTGGTAACAAAGCAAAATGCGGCGTTAGGTTCCGTCACTCAACACGCAAATCCATTTGTTGGAAAGTGGGGAACGGATGAGCCTTAATGGGAACAGAGTGTCTTAACACTAAGTTCCCAAATTCCCTCTGCTTACGACGACACTACGAAGCTGAAAAAAAAAAGAAAATTGAATAATTGCCAACTTAAGCGTACAGATAATAGAAATGTTTCATATTCATACTCGTTTAACCAAGTGTAACCGCTTGAAGGAGAGTTCATTACACAATGAACGTGGAGGCGAAAACCCCGTTAAAAAGTTTCTAGTTGAATGTTCCCGTGAAATTGAAATGATCGAGGCCGAGTGCACATGAGCTTAAGATAAAAGGTATTCCAATCTTTTCTTATCTTTTTCAATTGTTTCTACGTTTCGGAACAAAAGATTTGGTAAATGGTTATTCTATATCGTTAGGTGCACTGTCTTTTATTATATCTTTTAAATGGCCTAGTTTTATTTACACAATTGTAGTGTGAAGCAGCGTTTCACTT
Source organism: Eueides tales michaeli (assembly GCA_018249855.1). NCBI lineage: Eukaryota > Metazoa > Arthropoda > Insecta > Lepidoptera > Nymphalidae > Eueides > Eueides tales. The sequence continues at coordinate 26,407 of DWMZ01000251.1, read as the reverse complement.
TAACATGTTGTAGGGTTTGGGCTCGATTTCCAATCAGGGTAACGAATTAAATTTAAAATTTTTAAGTTCTCACTCTGGCTTTACAAATTGCGAAGTTTAACTCCACTATGCAACATGATGTGTATAGAATTAAGATAGAAAGCGAAGCGTTGTAGGATAGAACATGGTTAAAATCTATATATATTCACATTTACTTTGTTTTTGTATCGTTACTATACTAACTATATCTATATTACAGTTACTATTGGAAAATCTCTGAGGTCAGTGAAACAAAGCGTTATTACTGAGGATACGATAATTTGTCGTATCTTGTTACAGATATCGGTGATAACCTATTACTCTGTACTCTTTGATTTCACAATAGTACGCACATTGATATTTGAAATGTTAAATATAATTTTATCTGATAGAAATACATGAAAATATAACGTTTAACATCAAACATATCTCTGTATGGAAATTAAAGGCATACCTTAGTAGTAGGCATCGTTAAAGATAATATTACGTATGTATGTTAATATTACGATAATATTTTTTTTGTTTTCAATTTTCCGCCCAGTTTCCGAGACAGTGCTTACTGAATGGAATAATTTAACACTGCTACAAACAAAACAGTCTGGTTATCATTTATTATTCTTATTTCTAATAAGAAAAAGGAATAAAAATATGTCATTCCTTCTGTGGGAATCAAACCCACATCCGTTGCGTTTACTAGAGAATGCTGTGCCATTACACCACGTCAGGCCTCAAAATTTTAAGTCAGTTATTATTGAAGAGGAACGTATTCTACCCGTTACGTATTCTTCACAATACGTATACCCGTTACGTATTCTTCACTATACTATAACAATTTAGTATATATATTCAAAAATTAAATGAACATGTAAATTAATGAATATGTTTTGGGGTTTTGGGTAAATAATTAAATATACTTATTCTTCGAGATTACACTAACATAGCGTCTTTTTTACTAAACATAATTATTATTATTTACCGCAGTTTTCTTAGTTTCAAGCTGTGTCCCTAACATACAAAGGTAAGCAGAGGGAAAAGAAACATGTAAGGGGGAGAGATGCAATATTTTATATTTTCATGTACTCTCTCTAGTACCAAGACAAACTACGACGTTGAGTTTCACTATTTATGACAATGCCTTTAGAATTTAGTGGAAAGTGGGGAACAAAAGTGTCTTAATAGGAAGGGAGAACAGAATGTCTTGACACTAGGTGCTCTCTGCCTTGCTTGTTGTATATAGCATGTTCCACTACTCATCACGTGATGGCTTCAAAATTTGGCGGAAAGTAGGAAACGGAAGTATCTTATTGGGAACGGAGTGTTTAATATTTAAGGTTCCTAGATTTGTCATGGTAACTCAGCTACATACAGTATTCAGTGTGAAACTGAAATAAATAAAAACTGTAGTTCACGACTTCCAAATTACATCCCTAAAACTGTACAGACTGACTGACAGGCGGCGGACAGCGGGCGGCGGAACATCAACAATACTACATAGTTTATGCGCTTTTTGCTTTCTACATTTAAATATTTAAAATTGAAGCTACTTACCATATGAATATACTATTATAATTTGAATTTTGAATATACTATTATACTAAGAATAATTTTTAATTATCTATTTTGAAACATAAATTTAAAAAATATAATATTATTAAGTAAAATATTGTTAAGTATTTTATTTATTGTAGAATTCACATACAAATGGTAATCGAATACACTTTATATGAACATGCAATAATTAAATATCATACAGCCAGTCGCAAAATTACAATAAAAAAACGTTTACATGCTTAGGAAAACAAAGTTATTCGATAACTTATTAAAATTTTAACGTAGCGGGGTTTGAACTAGCGCCTCTTGGAATCCGTCCAAGCGCTCTGACCAACTAAACCATACGCTCTCATCAAGCTACGTCGAAATTCCTATACGCTTGTTACTACTTATTTATCTATATATCTTTAGGGACTTTTATAATAAATACCGTTATCCAAACATAGTATTGTCATTTCTTCATTTTCTAAATTTAATAATAACTAATATATGTACATACACTTACGTAAACTATTCCCAATGATTCCAAAAAGCTTATCTTCACAAAATAAATGAAAATCTCGAAGGCAATTGTCTCTATAAGACAATGCGATCGCGTCTTATCGCTGCGAGACCGAGCTGCAGGAGGAAGAGATCTCATACACAATGTATGTTGACGGAAATTAGGACGAATCTGAATTATTCAATTCAAACGTCATTGCGGCGTCGTGTGATAGTGAAGCGGTGGTTGTGGGTTCGATATCTGGTACCTGACTTAATTAAATTTAATTTTATTGTAAAAATATCATCATTAGACTTCCGCTACTGAGTGGTTATCGGGCTAGTAATCTAAGACCGTATTCCTTACGTCGATCAATCATAAGGATATAACTCAGGCACAGTGATAATAAGATAGTTGATATTTTATTACATGATAAAAATTGAATAAAATAAATATTTGATGCAGCTCCCATACAAGGATGTATTTTTTATAATTACTAAATGTTTAACACGCAATATATGAATATAATGAGACGCTTGCGTTCCCACTTTCCGCCGAATTTAAGGCATTACGTGCTAAGTTGGTGATTGGTGGAACTCAACGCCGCGCTTTATCTTGCTACCAGAGAGAAGAAATGAAAATATTAACTATTTCATATGGTCGAGTGGAGGTCGAGCCAACTCATATCAAACATAACTACCTTATATTAGGTAATTACTTACGTGTAAAAATATAATATCAATCCATTTCTTTTTATGGTAACATTGTATTTTATATATAAGATGCAGAAAAAACTTTACACTGTCATTATCGCGTCAGTTGTCAAACACATAATCTTCGTTACTGCACCACAACGGCCACTATAATATTATAATATTTTCATATTTACTTATTTATAATTAATTCCCTATTCAATATAAAAAAAATCTTTAAAAATGTCCATCGCGTCGTAGAAACGAGGTATACAGGTCACAAGCTTGTACTTTCAAAATCTTATATATTACTGAGTAATGACGTCATTAATATTCCAGCCTCGCCTCAGCTCAATTTTTGTTCACTAGTTTCTATCTGTGGTTTTATTCAGAGTAAGTTTATACAAAGATAGTATATTTTACGGCGCTGGAGACGCCGTCGTGGCGCAGTGGTTAATATGTTTAATTAAAAACCTACGAGTATGTTTGAATTTCGGTTTCAATATGGAATAAAATAAAAAAAATCGAATTTTATTTGCGTTAATAGCGTTTTGTGAACCGTGTGTGCTGCGTGACGTAGTTGAACGCTGTTTTCGTTTCGGTATAAAAGGAAGAAGTACATATTTTTTTAAACTGCACGCTGTATTCCTCATATATAAAAATAGTCAAGTGAATTTAGGAATCTATTTATAAAGATATTTCGTTGCTCAAAGACGGTGACTTTTTTCTTGAGCTGAAAACACGTATCATTAATGAAACAAATTATGGAAATATTAATTATTTTATTCCCACGAGTGCGAATTGAACCTACGATAAGCCTCGATGGGCTAAAGAAGTACATAATCAATGGAAATCATTTTTGAATTAGTATTTAAATACCAAACCATCAAAACCTCTCTGCTTTCTAACTCACAAAATAATCTCAACAAAAGAACAAAGTTATGATTCACAAATGATCAAATACGTAGGCGTTTTTAAAAATCCCTCCTGCAGTTTAATAGTCGTACAATACACGGGTCATTCACAGTAGAGATAGTTCAGGAGCTGCATTATTCAGATGCATTCAGCTCTTGCGATTTATTGCGATTAATTCGACGCCGATACTGATTGCGCATAGATACTACACTTGGTGAAGTAACTTTCCCACGATTTACTACTGTGTAGGTGCTTTACTACAGCCACTAACGTATTTATGTTGTGACATACATATATTTAACACTATAGTCACGTTAGTTGTTAAATTTGGATGAATGTATGTTGATTACAAACTGTTAGTTGATTCTCGGATTTAATCAAATTAATTTGAAAATTACTTAAGTGAAACTTTGAAATTATCTATGTAGGCTTACATATTTTAGTGTGCGACCAGGACCAGAAAACTTAAGAAAAAGCATTTTTTTAGCTTCACATAAAACAACCTAGTGTTAAGATACTTAGTTTCGTTCCCCATTTTCCATTAAATTTAAAATATTGCGTATTGTGTGACTCAACGCCGTGGTTTGTTAGGAAAAAATAACATTTAAAATAATATTAAACATACAGACGATTAAATGAATCCCGTTACGCTAAAATAATATAGGTTTTTTAATAATACATAACAAAATATTTTCTATTAATAGCTTTATAATTATCCGTTTGCTTAATGAAGTAGCCAAAGGGGACTTTGTGTTGCATTTTCAAGACCATGGGTATTGAACGGCGGAACCAAACGTCTCTCTTTATTTAGCTACAAGCGAGACAATTAAAATTCATTCTTTCAGTGGTAATCGAATCCCCAATTGTCGCGTGTACAGATGCTACTCTACGACAACCAAAATCTAATTTCAGTTCAACTATAATGTCGTAGAGCAAATTGGTTCACCTTACGCGTATGAAAACAATCAAGCTTACTCTACTTTAGGCTTCATTCATTTATGTTATATAATTCTGTTAGGTAATTACTAATATTAAGGCATAATGGATTCGTAGTCGATATTTATTATTTAAAATATTGTGTTTTTTTATCTTAAAGTAGTATTCCGCACATATAAGCTCATCACTTCCCATTTCATTTCCGTTTCCCATGCGTCGACGCGTTGAGTGGCGGATCTAACCCCCTTTCTTTTCCTTGGTACCAGAACGAGGATAAGAAAATATTAAATATTTCATTCTTTCTCTCAGTGGGAATCAAACCCATAACCATAGTGGCATTGCGAGTTGAGTGACGGCACTCAACAAACAACATGGGCCAGGTAAGAATGTAATTGACATGGATCATGTTGTTATGTTATCTCAAGAGAATACAATTATTTTGGATCTAGCATTTTGTTTGATAGACGCGATAGAATCACCATTTTATCGCCTAATACGCAAGCCTTGAATTCGTGTGGGAAGTGGAGAATTAAGCGTTTGACATCTATCTCTCTACGCCTACCACACGTTATACGGGAAGTACGCAAAGCTGTAAACGAAGCAAAAAACAAACATATTACTATCACTTAATACGAATACAATTATTATTTAAACTTCACACTGTACCCCGCACAAATTTGAAACATTGCATGTTGAGTGGCGAAACTAAACGAAAATATATTATATTTCACTAATTCTAATGAGGATCGAACCCATAACCTAGCGCGTTTACAGTCGCACGCTTGTATGCCTACACCACGACAGGTCTCATCATCATTATACTATCCAATTACTATTAAACCTGGTAGACCAATAGTATTAGTTATTTATATTTAGTACGTTGATCTGGTCGTAGAATCCTTCGAAACATTGTCATAGACTGGACTGAAATGTGGCTTGGTACTGTGCTGCTTTGGCCTTTTCCAGCGGCTGCTTGTATTGAATTATGACTAATTGAAACCCTTAATTGGTAAATTTTGGTGTTCAAGAAGGGAATTTTGTATTAAATATCCGTATTGAGATTGTCGTCTATCGTGGCGTGTCGTTTGCGTACACTTTTGTAAACGATATAGTTCAATTTCTGCTAAAAGAATTAATTTACTTTTATTTTTTTACAGTCCGGCCAGTCAACGTACAACGTTTCTAAATTATGGGAACGGAGTATCTTAGATGTTCATTTCCTGTATCCAACCTGTTATGTGCGGAATACAGAGTGAAGCTAAAAAGAAAAAAAAATACGAAAAGTAGAGAATATCAAGAATTTATGGCAGTGCCAGATTGCAGACATGAGGGTAGTCCTTAATCGGAGAACTTAGCTTAGGATGTATAAGTGATGTTGAATTTTGACATTCTTTTTAGATATTTTATAAACCAAAACCAAAAACAAAGAGAATGCCGTCTGAAAACGTGATTTCCTAGATAGGCTGACTTACTTCGGGCTATATGCGAAATACGAATGAAAAAAGACTTTTGGTTAATCTTTCTTTTTTTAATTTAATGTATTTATTAAATTGATCCTTCCGGTAATTTTGACTTTAATTCTTAGATCGGTTAGTTTATTTAATGTATTTTTGTGTGAAAATTACATTATGTTTAGTTAAATGATGCTATTTGCTTCGTCGCCCTTCAAAATAATTTTAAGTATCGCCAAGGACATTCTTTTCATATTCACGTTATATCCCGCACATGTATCTTTCTATGCAGAGATAACTTGAAAACATAGTATTCAGGTACTCCCATTAATATTCTTCAGTTTCTCATTTTCCGCTGAATTTGAGGCATTGCGTGTTGAGTGGTGGGTCTCAACGCCGCACTTTGCCTTACTACCAAAGCGAAGAAATTGAAAAACTAAATATTTCATTTTCGCCATTTGGGATCGAATAGAATTTATTTAGAAACGGGCTAAAAAATGGTTGTTACATTTAGTCAAATATAATGTTCTTTAAGAACATTATATTCAACTGTAACAAATAAAAATAAATTAAAATGTTGATATAACAGTACAATTGTTATATTATTTTCTAAAGAATTGTAAAATAGTTTTTTTCTAAAGAAAAGATTAATTCTTTAGAAAAAACTACTTTACAATTTTTTAGAAAATAATATAACAATTGTACTGTTATATCAATATTTTAATTTATTTTTATTTGTTACAGTTTTCATAACGAAGCTTTTCTCTCGTATTTATTGTGTTCCTTGAAAGAACCAATTGTACTTGTAAAAACGATTCAATACAGGATACAAAAGGATAAAATTCAAATAAAATTTAGAATTGTCTTTATATTATCAATATTTATATCTGAACGCAATGAGTCCAGAAATACTGAGACAGATATAACGAATTGGAAAAATAAAGGTTTTTGTCGAGGGCGGGCGGGGAGGTTAGGGCGGCGGATCGAGACCGAATTATTCAGATTGTCACTTCCCCGTCGTAGTAACTAGACTTAGTGTGACGTTCAGTTCAACCACTCAACATGTAATAATTTGAAAATTGAGTGATGTATTTATAGAGGGCGGGCGGAGAGATAACGCCGACGGAGGAACATCGCGTGTACGATTCATTCAGAGCGACTGAAAGTTGGTAAACATGGGCCGTCGCTGGAGAAGCGGCTTTACTTATGAGACGACTATATATTTAATACAAATATCTTATAGGAAATAATTAATAAAAACATTTTTTGGATATATTTTGTGTGATTGTGTCTATATTAATAATATTGTAATCTAAAGGATTTTTTAGTTTGTTTGGTTGAACACGGTATTCTCAATTTTAACATAATGTATCTATCGAGTAAGGCTATTATAGCTTATATTACATCATGATAAGACTAATAGAAAGGGGACTTAATATATAATTAAATAAAATACTAATTTAGAAAACGTATAAAAATTTTACCGCACCCGGATTTGAACCCGCGCATAATTTAGTTTTCGTACAAAGTATTGTTTAAAGCGCGAACGCGGTGTCAGCAACAACAGTTCCGCTTGCGCTCGACTTCAATCCGCATTGTGGCGCTAGTTACGACATTCATTTCTCTCACAATTATCTGTTTCGAAGCTACATTGCTATTTATTTATTACAAGTCCACTGTTTTGACTTTGTTTCAGATTCATCCTACTAATATTATAATGTGATGATTTATGGATGTTTGATTCACTTTCACGGTCAGACTACTGAACGGTTTTTGTTGAAACTTTACAGTAACATTACTAATACATCAACATGAAACATAAACTATAATTTATCTATAATTCACCAAAACTCTTGAGCGGGTGAAGACGCCCATAGGTATCTACTGATAAAGTAACGATAATAATACCACCGCTCTGGTCGCAGTTTGTCATTGTTCAATATGTTTGTATCGATTTGATTATCGTGATACCTATTGAATTTATTGAGAAGACTGTTATACATAAATACGGTACTTAAAATATTTAAATGTAAACATACATTTAAATATTTTAAGTACCGTATTTATTGGGGCCATCTTGGTGCAGGGGCACTAGCAAAGTGGAGGAACACAGTGTCTTAACACTAGGTACCTAGTGCCGTCTGCCTACCCCGTTATGGAATATAACAGAACGCCGATAAATATCGATCCCACAACGCGCGCTTTTACGGTCGCTCGCTTTTGTCCCTGCGCCAGGACTAACCTCAAAATAACAAAAATATAGTATTTTGCTCATTGTTAAATCTTGGCTAAGAGCTAGATATAATTATATTTCTATTTTTTTCTAAATTTAAATAGAATTATATATATATATATATATATATATATATATATATATATATATATATATATATATATATATATATATATATATATATATATTTTTTTATATATATATATATATATATATATATATATATATATATATATATATATATATATATATATATATATATATATATATATATATATATGTATATATACCTAACGCTAACGCGTTAAAGTTAAATGCAAAAGTAATAATTATCATATTTCACGTACAAGCAAGTGCAACTTGAATAACTCCATTGAGGTATGATGTGAATTGCTACTTCCGCTGTGAAGGAAGGGGTGATACGTCAGTGTTGCTTAATTCGTACAACGACTGACTGCAGTTTTTCTGTTCTCTAGAAATATATATGTATGAAATAGCCACTTTTGTTGTTCGTGTTGAAAATATTTTTTATGATCAGTCACCTATTCTGGCGCAGGGGCGATAGGTTGTGGGTTCAATGTCCATTCGAGAAATTAATATTTCAAATCTAAATATGTAATGTGTTCATGTCTTCGCTTCCAAAGTAAAAAGAAAGCGTGGTGCTGAGTTCCTCCACTCACCACGGAACGCAGTGTCAGTATCATTACACTAGGTTCCCTCCCTGCCATGTGCGGCATACAGCTAAAAAAAGGAAAAAATGTTTTTTTTTTAATTTCTAAAGGAGCAGCCTATAGTATTAGAAATATAAATTATAAAATGTAAAACAAATAAACATTATGTTTATGTCAAAATTGTATAACATATACAATATGTCTGCAAAATATATACGTTGAGTGTTTCCTGGAGTGGGGATTAGACTATGCTAACTATATCATAGGTTTAATACTTATGTATGTCTATAAGTTTACATATTTTGAGTGTTTGTCTGACACCGTTTTAATGGGAATGGTCTTTTTAATAGGTTCCTAGGTTCCTTGCATTGCAATCTGCATAAACTTCACTGTGCAGGATACAACATAAAGACAATCTTATCATACTAAAAATTTTGGTGAACAAGAATCTTCTAACAATATAATACTGTAATACGAGTGAAATGTCACAATTTGGCAAACATATTGCAGTTAAAAAATAAAAAATATTGAAAATCTGACGCAACCACTCATTTCAATTTGTGTCATGTGTTATCGTCACTTGCGTAATTTACTTACATCACACTGTATACATCCTTCATTTAATATAATATCCTATTCTTATTATATATAAGGTTGCTTTTCCACTTTAAAAGCCAAGCAGGCCGTTGATTAGAAGTATATCTGATTTGATGCTGATGGCGCATCAAAATTACTTACACACATGTGTTGCAAATGAATTTTAAAACTAGGAACGAAAAATCGTGGTTTAGTTCTTTTTTTTTTTTCAACGTTTTATGCTGTATCCAGCATATGGTAGCAAAGATTATGACAATTACATTCTTTATTTTTTGTTGGATTAAAAACAAGGAAATGCATGTTGAGTACAGAGAAAATTAATGATTGCAAGAAAAAATAGTTTTTTTTTATTTTAATTTTCCTTAGGGGGAATCCAACCCACAACCGCGCGTTTACAAGGTTGCGATTACAATCGCTTGCTCCACGACTCGCCTCTAAACGTCTTAGTTAATGAATACTGGCGTTTATAAACGAACTGAATAAAAAGTAGAAAATTTCATTATATCAATAAATAATATGGACTATAAATACCCCACTTTATATCGAATCATAAGCCTAAATAACTCAATCACGTATTAACGCTTCACCCACTAACACTCAGCCACGCTCCGCTACACGCGTGACAGACAAACACACATATATTACCAAACTTTTCTTGTACAAAATAATGTCAAAAATATATGTAAATATATCCGGCGTCATAAATAGAACTGTCAATCAAGAGACCCGCCACCGGGAACAATGGCCCTGACTGGAGAGAGGAGTGCGCTGTATAAACACTTTCTTCGTGAAAGTTTATAAGTCGTATTAACATGAACTTGGTCTATTCTTTATTATTGTTATCTGCGTTGGAAGAGACTTTGATTTTGATGGGACATATACTCATATTTCTGCTTCTTATATAATTTTTGTTGATTGATAGACAATTGTTCCGTTTTGTATAACTTTAATATATTCCTCTTTTATATCGGGTTGTGTGTATTTATTATATTAAAAATGTAATTTATGACAAGTGCCTAAACGTCTTTTTAGGTAGTTTCGTTTATTCGCATTAATGTTTAATAACAAAATATATTTTTCTATCGTTTTTCCTGATAAAATAAGTAATCACATATATTTGTAATTGTTGGTCAAACATATTTTTTTGTTTACGAGAATAGTTTATTGATATTAAGACAAAAACGTGTGTGGCTGTAAAAGCGACAGGTTGTAGGCTTGGTACCCACTCAAAAAACTGCTATATTTAATACTTCTATTTCTTCGCTCTGGTGACAAGGCATTGCACGGCGTTAAAATCCGATACTCAACTCGTAATGCCTAGAATTTGATAGGAAGTGGAGAAAGAAATGGAAGTATCTTAACACTCCAGTTCCTAAGTTCCCTCTGGCTAACCTGAACTGTGAGGAATTTAATTAACTTATTATGCTAGAAATGAATAGAAACACTTCGACGTAGCATATATTTTTCTAATGGAAACTATATGCTATGCCAGACCGTAGCGGTCGTAGTGTCGTAGCAGCGTCGCCTCGTAGCGTTACAAACGTAAATCATGTCCACGCCTCACTTACCGGCGAATGCATTCACGTACAGGCCATATTGTATTGATTTAAAAAGAAAAATATTGAGATATTGAGATTTTTTGTTACGTCACAACGATTTCCTGTAACTAAACTGGTAACTCATCTAAATATAGCTCTTTGTATTGTATTCCTTTTAGTCTGTCGTTATGTTAAAGGCATACCGTAACGGCGTTACAATAGCATTACTAGAATTATTTCTTAATTTCTTTATATTTTCTTCTATCAAATAAAACGGATACTCCATTTTAGACATTGGGTATTGAGTACCTGAACTCAGCGACGTTATTTGCGATAGTGCCCTGTGTATATTGGCTCAGAAAGGGGACTATATTTAAATTTCTCTATTAAGATACATCTTTAATTAACTCGACAATGTAGGCGGCATCTGTAATTACAAAAGTTGTCGTAATGACAAAAGCAGAATACAGAAACGAATCTGCTACTGCCTTCGCCTACACTCCCCACCGAGATTTCTTTGCTGGCCTCCGCTTAAATGATGCGCTAAACAAAGTTCACGCGTGTCAAGCAATAAGAAGCAGTGTCGTGTACAGGCGTCTTCTTGCCAAAGTGAGAATGTTTAATTCACGATCATCGGCACAGCTCACCGTTGGCTGTGCTGTGACGTACTGCAATAAATATTTATTATTCTTAAAATAATAAATAACAAAGTAAAGACACACAACAAACATTGTGTGTTGTAATAACATCGTGGCTTCTAACCGAGATTAACCTGCTCTCTGCAGAGCACTGTGATATGTCGGCGGTGTGGGTTGTCCAGAGACTAGAGCAAACGGATGGAATTATTAAACCAATTGCTAATCCATACGATTGTACTTCATATTCAAATAAACTTCAACTGCTATTTGTTTTTTTGTTTGTATATCCTGTCTATAGCATGAACGAATCGAAAAAAAATCGCTTATTAAGACAGTTAGCTTCATGCTGTGTCGGATATGGATTAAAGCTGTGGTACCTATTACAGTTTAATAATATACTAATACTGGATTTCTTTTCTATATATATTCTATTATTGTCTCTTTATCTCTATTCTCAATTTGCTCAAGTAGCATGCTCCAATCGCTAAAAAAACTGTTAGCTTATTTTTTAATACCATTTAAAAAAATAATTAAAACTTATTTTCTCATATAAAATATTATTTTTTATTTATTCATATACTTTATTCCACATTATATAACATAAAAGTTGACAGTTCATATTACATAAATAACTAATATAATATGTGTAAATACATAAATAACTAATATACAACTTTATTACTACAAGTGATCTCTTCCAGGCAACCATTAAGATACGATAGAATATAATAAAATGAAAAGGCAGAAAGGTGCAAAAAGTATCGTTTCCTAGACACGTACTAATGTACAGAATTATGCATATTATTATTAAATACATACATTTTTTTTCCATGGTCCCAATTTAGTTTTTCATATTTTATATAGTTTCTACGCATTATACGAAGACTACCTCTGGTTACTCGGAGATGGATCCAAGCTAATGCACAGCAAATAATTTTAATATTCCCTAAGGGGCCTCTACGTGTTGGACCTGTGTCCCCACGCAAGCCTTCCAAAGGACCGGGTTCTTTTGAACCCGAGAATTTTGTTTGAGAAACATAATAATAATATACTTTATTGTACACCACATAGCAGAGAAGAAGAAAACAAAACACACACATACATAAAATTAAAATGTACTACAGGCCGTTTTTGTCTAGGTAACCTTAAGCGATCTCTACTAGGCAAACTTAAGGTTTAGTAGTTTTTAAAAACAGTAGGGGGTGAACTTGCTTTGCAAAATTATATAAATAACACATAATACATACATAAATACGTACATAAACTTACATACAAACATATATACATATACATGCGATATATTTACACAAACATGGATACATATTTATCGTATACATACCATATAATATTATAGTATTGTAAGAAATACAGATACATAATCTAACATAAAATAGAAACTAAAGCTTATGAAGTCCATACATTAAATAACGTCAAGATAGAGTTATTATTGTAAAATAAAAAAATAAAAAATAGAAGTAAAGAAATTTACACAATCAAAACATAAAATTATGAAAGTAACACCAAGAAAGAAAATTAAAGAGCTAAGTAGTGCGTTATCAGAAGTGACTTAAAGCGATTAAGACTCTTAGCGCGTCTTATTTTTATGGGAAGTGAATTCCATAATCCATATGAATCCATGAATTCCATAGAATCCATGAATTCCAGTTGTTAAAGAAGGAGGTGGAATGGGAAGGGATTTTTAGGACAAGATTTTCTTGGGATCAGAGAGAATGATCGTGTGAGTTTCCTAAAAATCTAGTTGTTCTTTTAAATAAGGAGGTGTTAAGGGATTAAACAGCACTCAGTACAGAAGATTTAATTTATGGGAAGAAGCGAAGCGAAGTCTGCGAAGTCTAACAGGAAGCCACTTGAGCTTTTTACGAAAGTTGGAAATGTGGTCATATTTGCGCAAACCAAATATAAACCTTATATAAAGATTTTTACTATTTTAAAAGTGTTATTCCACACTTAAGAAAGAGAAATACTAAATTTAAAAACGTATAAAAATTTGGACGAAGCAGGATTTGAACCCGCGGCTCTTGAAAACCGTTCAAGCGCTCTGACCATTAAGCCATCCATCCTCATCAAGCTCCGTCGAAATTTTTATACGCTTAGCATCTCTGTAGGGAGATTTTTACAAATTTCCGCTACCCAAAGATAATTAGAATTATCATTTGGCAAGAAAGAATGCTATTTATTAAATATTTTTACTATTCTTAAAGTGTTATTCCACACTTAGGAAAGAAAAATACTAAATTTAAAAACGTATAAAAATTTAAAACGTATAAAAGTTGTAACAAGCGTAAAAAAATTTCGACGCTCGAGCTTGGTGAGGACGGATGGCTTAGTGTTCAGAGCGCTTGAACGGTTTTCAAGAGGCGCAGGTTCAAATCCTGCTTCGTCCAAATTTTTATACATTTTTAAATTTAGTACTTATACAAAGATTTTGGCTCAAGTCTATTTAAATGCTCACCTCGAATGTCGAGATAATTTACATCACCATAATCAAGAATAGGTAATAAAAAAAAGATCTGGCCCCAAAAGAAAGATCTGGCCCCATTTTAAATAAAAATAATCTCACTATGTTAAAACAGATATTCTTGTATCTTTCAGCTTTTTGTACAAAAAACGAGCTTATTTATTACTTGAGTATTAATTTTTTTTAGATCAACTTCAGTGTAAATAGATCAGTAATACATGTATTTTAGCTTCACAGTAGGATAAGCAGAGGGAACCTATTGTTAAGACATTCATTTCTGATTGGGACACTACCATTCCCCTCTTTTCGTCAAAATGCGTTGCGTAATGAGTGACAGAACTTAACATCGAACTTTTCTTCGGAACCAGAGCGAAGAAAACTCTCATCACTAGTACTAATAGTGATGAGATACAATATTGCAACTTTATCATAGGTTAATACCGTTTTCTTTTTCGTATCTCTCTTTTTCTCATAAAAATAAATCTTTTAAATTCTCTCTTCTCTAATCTTTTTTTAAATAATGATAAGAATAATAAATGTTTGAATGAAGGTGCTAAACTCAGGAAGTGCTGGATCAATATATTTTTTTTCTCATATATTGCGTAGTTCATTTACTGAGAAAGGCACCATATCACGTTTCAATGTAATCCAACGTATCTACGAACAGAGTTACCTACTGTTTTTAGAATGCGCCACGCGTCATACACAACGAGTAGCTATCTCAGTTTAACCATACCATGGTGTAGCGGTATGTTCATTTTCTTTTGGTTTTTATTATCTTCAAACTGTATCCCGCACATGGCAGGGTTGGTAGAGAACACTAGGCTAGGCATTCGGTTCTGTTCCCAACTTTCCACCAAATTAGAGGCATTGCGGTTAAGTGACGGGACGGTGACTGCGCTTTGCCTTCTTGCTAGAGCAAAAAAATTAAATCATTTAAGTTGAAAATATCACATATTTCATTTCTTAGAATGGAGACCGAACCCACAACCTGTCCTGTACAGTCACACGTTTTTGTCCCTGCGCCACGACAAGGCTCGATACAGGTATGTAAAATTGATCATATTAAGTAATGTCTTTGACTATTTTATAAATATTTGAGTATTATGTTTGTATATATTCTTATGTTTCATTGAGGCCAATCGAGCAACAACGTTATGGTTATGGGTTTGATTCCCACCCTAGGAAATAATTTCTTTGATCTGATAATGAATAATGTCTTGGCTCTGGTACCGAGGCAAATCGCTGCGTTAAGTTCCACGACACAATGTCTCAAGAATAGAGTAGAAAGTTGGGAACAAAGTTTTATAATGACAACGGAGTGTCTCAATATTAGGTTCCCAAATTCTCTCTTCTATTCTATGCTATGTGAGGAATACAGTGTGAAGCTAAAAATCCAATTTTCGAATAATTTTGAATCGTTATTATACAGGTATAGGTTATACATATAATATATGTTTAAAATAATAATTATTAATATACTTAATTTGTTAATAAATTAGGAAGTAACAATTAGAAATAATGCTCTAACTTAATCAATAAATTTATATTTTTCTACTTATTACTTGCGGCTTCGTCCGCATTACTGAAATGAAAATAAATAAGATTTTTGCTTGACATACAATATTTTCGAAACGTCCACAGTAACATTATCCAGTACATCTAAACCATTAACGATATTTAATATATTAAAGTATTGAAATCCAGTAGTTCCTAAGATTACAGTGTTCAAACAAACACTCTTCAGTTTTATACTAGTGAAGTCATAAACATACACATATTATACACTCATTTGTAGGTTAGGTATTATCTATTATCTAGTTCACAAGGAGATTGGGTGACGTTTCAAAATTAGAGGATCAACAAGAATGGACCCAATTTGTCAACTCTCGTTTGTTTTGTATAATTTTCGTTTAGCTCCAAGCTTTACCCTAATCCTAATAATATTATAAATGTGAAAGTTTGTTAGGATGGATGTTTGTTCCACTTTTACACAAAAACTGTTGAACGAATTTAGATCAAGACATTTTACAGCAGTATAACTTATATGTCAGAATTAAACATAATCTTTATGTAAGAAATGTATAAATGAATTACAATATGGGGCCTGTCGTGGCGCAGTGGCATAAGCGTGTGGCTGTAACCGACAGGTTCTGGGTTCGATCCCCAGTCGAGGAAATGAAATATTAAATATTTTCATTTTAAATATTTTCATTTAAAAAAATAAATAAATATTTAATGTTTCATTTGTTCGCTCTGGTAAAAAGGCAAAGCGCGGCGTTGAGTTCCGCCACTCAACACGCAATGCCTCAAATTCGGCGGAAAGTGGGGAACGGAAGTGGAACGGAGTGTCTTAACACTAGGTTCCCGGGTTCTCTCTGCCTACCCTGCCTTGTGCGGGATACAGCGTAAAACTAAAAAAAATACTATAATATAATAATAAGCTTAAGCGTGCTTACATATAACAGGGTAGGCCAACAAACAGTACTTAACAACGAAACACTACTTTCCGCCAGAATTTAAAACAAATTGTGTGTTCGTTGTCGTTGTTCGAAGCTTAACGCCGCAAATTGTGTACAAGATTACACAAGACTAAACGAAAACTAAAATATGAAAAGAAACTTGAGCACCTAGTGTTAAGACACTCTGTTCCGTTTCCCGCTTCTGCCGAATTTCAGGCAATGTGTATCGAGTAGCGGAACTTAACGCCGCACTGTTCCTTATATCCAGAGCGAAGAAACGAAAATATTAAATATTTAAATTAAAAATATTCGATATTTCTTTTCCTCGAGTGGAGATTGAACCCCCAACTTGTCGTTTACAATCACACGCTTGTACCGCTGTGCCACAACAGGCCTCGTTCGGTAATTCATATGTTAAATATTAAGATTTATATCGAAACACTATGATTAACTTTGTCAACTAACACGAACTGTGAGACGAGTGTAATTGCAGCCTTCAGCGCTAATCTTCTGAGCGTCTTAGAACAGCGAGCGTCTTGAAACGTTATATTTTCAATACTTGAATACAACACGCACACTTGAGCCTTTGGAGTATATTTAATTGTTTACTTAAGTTAAAATGACAAGAATTAATTTAAAATATGTTTTTTGTTAAAAATGTTAGTTAATATCTCTCGCGTTTACAGTCGCATGCTTGTGCCTCTGCATTAACGGGCAGCTGTAAACGTGGCAAGTTGTTTGTTTGATGACTCGAGAAAATAAAATAATTAATATATTCTTTGGTTTAGTAAGGAGGTAAAAGCGGCGTTGGGTATCACCACTCAAACCACAATGGCTCAAATTCGGCGGAAAGTGGAAAGCGAGAACGAAACGGAGTGTCTTGCCCTGCTATGTGCTGATACAATGTGAAGCTAAAAAAAGTTTATAATAAGTTTAAAATCCGTCATTATTAAATGTAAACGCCATCCTATTTCACCTTCACATATGTTTTCCTATGTAAATTATATTTGCGTGTCACAATATGAAATTCGTTCTCTTGCTCGAGCTCCCTGAGTCAAGTCTAGAGCAAGATCTTACACGTCGTCTGTCTCAACTAGAATAATTTATAACCGGGAACCTCGGCGGCGGACAAACGATGATAAACTGTAGGTAAAGGTACCATCAAAACTTGAAGATTTTACTTAATTTTGTTTCTCAATATCCAGGAGAAAACAAAGACCGTCATTTTTATTTAAAATTTTGTATTTTCGCTTATATTTTTATACAGAAATGTGAATAACATACATGATTTCACAATTAATTTCTTATTTATGTATTATAAAGTGGTTTGCGCACTTATATACCTACGATACGTTAATGTAATTTTATTCTGATTTCCCGAAAATATAAACATAGTTTCACAGATAGACATATCCAACTTATAACACACCTCTATTTGCGTGGGGATTTCAAAAGCAAATGTCCCTATTTACTCTGACAATGATCGAAGCAACTTTACACTGGCACATGGCTGCGTAGGTAAAAAATACCTAATATCAAACGATACCATTTTCACATTCTGCCTGAATCCAAAATATTGCGTGTTGATTTACGGAACTCAACGCCGCGTGCAGTCTACAGAAATGTTTAAAAAACATTTTGTACCATTTCATTTAGTTATTTAGCCAAAGTTAAATATTAATGTTTGTATCTTTATAAAAAATTCACACTTCAGTGCTCATAAGAAAATATTTATTATAAATTCTCTATATTTATTTTTGTATATTACTTTACGAAGACTTTAATTCATGACTGAATAAACTCAATATAAGCTTTATGCAATTAAATTTTTAAAAGCTCTTTCGAATAGCTAATTTCCAAGAAGTCAATAATGTCCGTAAGCCACTACTGGAAAAAATGAGTGAAGGAATGTATGTGAAATCTTTTCTAAAACAGCGTTTTTTTTAATTCTACAATTCAGAATGTGTCTAAAAGTGAATAATTTATGAGATTTGTCTGTTGAAAATATTTATAAAATATGGGAGAGTGTTTTATAAATATTTTCAATAGACAATGTCTCAAAAATTGAACCTACAACCGACTCATTTACAAACGTACGCTATTTATATCTATTTATAAGCACGATTAAGCCAAAATGTACAGCCTTAATAAACTGTAGTGGTCCCAACATAAGCTGCCCGCTCCAAGCTTGGCACGCTCCGAGGCGGCGCTGCCAAGACAACACTGTACTTCAGAGGTAACGTATTTCGTATCTTATAATGATCTTAACCAAATGCTGCGATGGATGGAACAAGAGGTGAATTATGTGGATGAGATGTTTTAAGTAATTTGTGCAATGAGTTTTCTTTATTAGTATTACGAAATCAAGATTTAATATAATATTTAAAATACGACGTGGCACGTGCTATTGTAAACGTGACAGATTGTGAGTTTAATTCATATTAGAGAAAATGAAATATTTAATTTTTTTTTAGCTCAGACTACGCAAGGTATAGCATAAAGCTAAAAAAAGAATTTAAACGCTAAATTATATGAACATTAAATAATTTATCATCCGTTCACAAAAGTGAATTCCTCAGAAATGGGAAGGTACAATGGATTACATCGAAACGTGATTAGTTATAATCTATATAGCCTTCCTCGGTAAATATACTATGAAATATTGAAAAAGATCTCATTTCTCGGGTCGAATTCTCCAATTCAATAAAGCATTTATTCTAAAAGAAATAAAATAAACAATGTTGATTTGAAATGTTTTTGATGTGGAAAAGTGTACCGTATTTTCACGTGTGAATTTGGAATCTATGATAAAGTTGTAACAAAATTTTAACTCATAGTAGTAGGGACCTGATGTTAGATAGGGGCACAAGTATGCGATTTTAAAAAGCGATAGGTTGTAAATATGATCCCACCTCGAGGAAATTAAATATTTAGAATCTAATTTCTCACTCAATCTAGTAACAAGGCAAAGTGCACCATTAAGTTTATGGGCGAGAATGCGTTTTTAGATTTACACATCACATTTACACATCACATCACATCTCCTAAATTGAGCAGAAAGTGAGTAACAAAAGTATCTTAACGGGAACGAAGTCTCTTAACACTAAGTTCCGTAAGCCTATCCTAAAATATGTATTACTGACGCATATATAGATACTAAAAACTGTCTCACATTAATAAGCAAGTTATAACCTCATTATTTTTAAAATATAGAGTCTTAATATGGATTAAGATTATAGATATCAAGAAAACATCAGATCTATGGGGTATTTCTGTCAAGTTGATTACTTATACAATAGACGCTGCTGTTCCTCATCTTGCTGATATATTTAATAATTGTATAGAGTACGGTGTGTTTCCCGACCTAATGACATTTAGTAAAACCATTAATCAGATCTTAACAATTTTAGACCTGTATCGGTACTACCATCATTTAGTAAAATTTTTGAATAAAATGTTTTAAATCAAATATTATTACATTTTAATTCTCATTCTCACTCCTTGATAAAACAGTATGGTGTTACTAAGGGTCGTTCTACTACCGATGGTGGTATAGGTCTCTTAAAAAGTATTTATGAGGCATAGGAAGGATCGTAGAATACTTTTGGCATGTTCTGTGACTTGTCCAAGATATTTGATTGCGTGCAGCACTCAACACTGGTTAATTAAGCTACACCATTGCAGCACGTGTACCTGACCTCTTATGCAACTAATAGGATTCAGGGGGTCAATGGTAAGACATCTCCTGGATTATATATCAGTATGGGGGTCCCACAGGGGATATTCTTGGTCCCATTTAAAATATATAAATGACCTAGCATATTTAGTTGAAAAGAGCATGAGATGCGGATACATCGTTAATTTTTAAAATGAAATAAGGACAAAATATATATGACGTAAACAATGGCCTCTCAAAAATGGTACATTGGTTTAGTGCTAAAAAATACTTTTGAATAGTAAAAAAAATTAAATATGTGATGACTAATCACCCAACAAGAAACTTGTGAAAGCCGATGTACTCTTGAATGGTGAAGTCGTGGATCCTGTTAATTCTACGATATTTCTCGGTGTCATCATTGACTCTAAATTACAGTGGGGTCATCATATTGTTGGATTGGCGAATAGACTTAGCTCAACAGCCTTCGAGGTTAAAAAAAATCAGAATATTAACAGAAGTGGAAATGGCTCGCCTCGTTTATTTTGGCTACATTCATAGTATTATGTCCTACGGCATTTTATTTTGGGATAATGGAGGTGGTATTAAATCAATTTTCGTCTTGCAGAAGAGAACTATTTGCGCAATCTATAAATTAAAAAAATAAAACAATAAAAAATACCCTAAAAATCTTTAAGGAAAATTTTAAAGAAATTAATACAATGACTATTGCATCGGATTTTTGGAAATATTATGTATGTTAAGAAAAATATTAATGAATTTAGCAAAATCGGGGATATACATAATATTAATACTAGAAATAAGTCTGATCCCAGTGGACCTATAACTCAGTTGCATCGAGTCTTTAATTCTTTTATGGGACAGTGTGTACAGAAAACGTCCAAGAATTTTCTATTTCACGATTGAATAAACATTTTGAAAAGACGTCTGTGTGTTAAAGGTACCCAGTTAATGATTTTATATTATAAATGATAACACGCCTTAGTAATAAAACTCTCACTCCAGGCTATTTCAAATGAATCATTGTCATTTTTAATAATGTGATGTAAAGTTTTTATTAAAAAAAGACATTTCCCGCTGAGTTTCTTTCGCCGGTTCTTCTCAGGTCTGAAGCAGTAGCTTTAGTGAACTGGTGGTAAATTGTTTGACGTTAAAAAAACGAAGCTTGTTACTTCTTATTTTGAATAAAAAATTGAATTTGAATAAACATGTTAATTTGTCTCAGTTATTAAAATGAGTTCGATTTAAAATTAAAACAAACCCCATACTCTCTAAAAACAAGTTTCATAATGATCATTAAACAAGTTATTAGTCTGGCCGTAGATATGTAAGACAAAATAGTTAACAAAGTAAACGTAGCGTGTTACCTGAGAGGATGACGCTATCGCTTATTTTACCGAAGCATATGCAAAGTAGATGTAGCGGATGCTGCATCTCGGAAATTTCCTTGAGAGTTAAAATCTTTATTTATGAAAAAGTGTATTATGTATAATTACGTTTGGAGAACGCTCAAATAGGCTCCGATTCAAATTCAAATATTTTTATACAAAATAAAAAGTTACAAGTTTCGTTTTTTGATTTCTTGGTGCATATGGTTTTCTGAATATTTTTTTTTTATTTTAGTGAATGTATTAAGTTATCGTGAGGGAATGGTACTATAAGTGCGGTGGATGTGGATTCGATTCCCACACGAGGTTATTTGGAATATTTAGGTTATTTTCTTTTCCACGTCCTGGTAGGGCGAAAACGAAATGCGTTGAGTTCCACATCGTTACACAAAATGTATAGAAAATTAGATAAAAAGTGGAAAACTTTACACTAAATAACTGTCCTAGTCTTCTTTCGGCCATCCAGCTGTGTAAGGACAAGCATGAAGCAGTACAAACGATTCTAATTTAGGGCTTTAATAAAATGTAAGAGCTTCAGCTACAAAAACGTAATGTTAGGGTATCTAAACATGTTCTGTATTTTTCGATAAAAATTGCATATTCAGTCAAAAGTCAAATTAAGAAAGCTAATATTAATTTAATAATAAAAATCACTCATACTTGGGTAGAACCCACGACCATCGTAATTAACATATTTCCCAAAGAAGATATAAGGATGTATAGAAAAATATTAATATTATATTTAATTGTAATATTTATTTGTATATAAGCTTTACTTCTAGTGATCTCGTCGTCATCCGCGGCTGAGATCACGTACGCTAAGCGAATGCAGTAACACATTATTGAGATACTTCTACGAAAACTGTTAACTTAAGCTAATATTTATAAGTAATTTTTAGAGGCCTGTCATAGCGCAAGTACGCAAGCAAGCAATCTTAATCGTGAGAGACTTTCAGCTTGATCCTTCTCAAAAAAATAAAATATTTAGTATTTTTATTGCATCGTTCTTGTAACGAAGCAAGGTGTAGAGTTCCACCACTCAACACACAACGCCTCAAAAACCATCAAAGGAAAGAAATGTCTTAATGGGAGCGGAGTGCCTTAACACTAGATTCCGATGTTCCTTGCTATGTGCGTAATACAGCGTGAAGCTGTAAAACAAATGAGATATTAATTGCTAAGTTTAAATACATCATGTCCCACCTTCTATCGCGTCGCGCTTAGATACGTGATGCAGATTTTATTTAGCGGTAAGTAGATTGTAACCTCGCCTGTGATGCACATACTATAGCGAATTAATACTAACCTACGCTGGTGTATATGTTATATATAATGACATGCACTGGATATCACGTGAAGCACTTTAAGGAAGGTACTGCACTTTTGAGATTCTTTTAGAAACATATTTCGTAAAATGGAAGTGTGTTTGACTGGTTTTTTTAATTTTACTATTCTGTAATATGTGGCTGGTCGTAGCGCAATGGCCAAAGCATACGATTGTGAACGGGGCGGGTTGTGGGTTTGAGTGTATGTAATATTAATTGTTTCATTTCCTCGCTCGGATAACGAGACAAAGCGCGGCGTTAAGTCACCACTCAACATGGAATGTCTCAACAATTTGACGGAACGTAGGGAATGGAATATCTTAATGGTAACAAAGTGCCTTAACACTAGGTTTCTATGTTCTAAGCTGAAAAAAAGTAAACATTTTCAATTCAAAACTCTACGAATACGAATACAGACGAAGTTAAATAGTTTGATTTCCTGCTGGCAAATAGTCAAAACGTCTTATTTCTAGCCTCGTTATTTACTACACATTGTTAAAGCTGATAACGACCGAAGTAAAAGTTGTTGTTTATTTGAATATATATTCAATATATTAAATGTATATAACGTTATATTGGACTCGGACTCAGAAGTGGCAAATGCTTTTGAGAAGTTTTTCTGAGAAGCACCAGTTAAAGTAATTTGTTCACTACTATCATCTCCCTCTGAAGCAACATCCATATTAAAAAAACATGTAGTCAAATCAAAACAAAAGTTCGTCTTTAATCATGTATCATCAGATGAAAATGTCAAAGAATTCAAAAATCATAATTTAAAGAAAACTGGTGATTTATGGGATATGTCAGTTAAATTGCTTGGTACTATTATAACCAATATTTCCCCTTATGTCGCGTTTATTTTTAATAGATGTATTGAAATTGTAATGTATTTTTCAGAATTAATGAAATATAGTAAAATAGTACCGCTAATCAATATTTTATATATTGTTTCTTTCTTTTTAAAGTCGCTTAAAATTATCTCTACGTGATTGTACTCGTCGGTTTTCTTACCGGCGTCTTACTAGGCGTGGGCATGATTTACGTGTAAAGCGCTACGAGGCGACGCTGCTACGGACTAGCGTAGCATGTAGTGTACATCAGAAAAATATATAGTAAAACAGACCATTAATTTGTAAGATAATAAAGCAATTAAATAAAAAACATTATTGTTTTTTTTTCTTTGTGGTTGAGAATCATGTGATTATTTTTTTTAATTGTTATTTTTGCAGCGCGCTTTATCCCGCACAACAAAATTAAATATTTCATTTCCTCGAGTGAGGATCAAACCCAAATCCTTTAATTATTACGTTTGTACCATTATGGCTTATACTTATAAAACAACACAAGAATATTTGTTTTTGTCTTAACACCAATAAACTGTTCTCGCAAATAAAAAAATATAACTGACAAGTTATATATATGATTGCTTACTCTATCAGGAAAACGATAGAAAATAATAATTTGTTATTAAATATTAATATGAATAAACGTAACTCCCTACAAGACGTTTAGGTACTTGTCATAAATTACATTTTTTATACAAAGAATTCAAACAAGCCTATATAAAAGTAAAATATATTAAAGTTAAAAAGCAGAAATATATGACCCATCAACATCAAAGCTTTTTCTACGGAGATAACAATAATATAGAATAGACCAAGTTCATGTTAATACGATTTATAAACTTTCGCGAAGAAAGTGTTTATACAGCGCGCTCTACTCTCCAGTCAGGGCCATTGTTTCCGATGGCAGTTCTATTTATGACGCCAGATTTAACGATGAAAACAAAACAATGTCAAAAATATATTTACATATATTTTTGACATTGTTTTGTGTAAAAAGGTTTGCAAATATTTGTGTGTTTGTCAGTCACGCGTAGCGTAGCGTGACTGAGCGCGAGTGGGTGAAGCGTTAATACGTGATTGAGTTTTTTTAGCTTGATGTAATTTATTTGATGTAATAATATTTCCTACTTTTCATTCACTGCGTATGTGGGCGTGTTTTTTACTCCAATCTTCAATAACTGGATTAATAAAATCATTAACTAAGACTTTTACAGGTAGGTCGTGGATTATCTTTTTTAATAATACTTACCTCCCCCATAAATCGTGTTTCTCCCATTATAAAATGTACCGTGCAAACTCACATGACACAGTGGCGTAGCGGCTGTATGTAAACGCAATAGTTGTGTGGTCGATCCTAACTCAGAGACCTAATTATATGCAAGTTATATCCAATATCTCGATAATCAAAACGCTGATTAGACTTCTGCCTCTTTAAACAAAATGTCTCGGAAAATCGGAAAAAGTGTTGACACTGACTTTCCTCTTTTTGCCTACAATGTGTTAAAACACGTGAAAAGTACAAAAAAATACAATAAAACAATAAATTCATTAGAACAACATTTCCAACAACTAACAAAAAGCACAATTAACTAAAAATAACTACATAAATAACGTACAACGTTAACATATCATGTACTGATCGTCTGACGCTTGATATTGTAGTTAACACGTTGTTATTACAAACAAATGTAATTACACCTTTCATTAAATAGCGTTGATTAAATAATTGTTTGCCTAGTCTCGTGGTGAGCGGGCACTGCCTGTGTAAATTTCAAATAAGGGCAATTATATATGTTCATTATTAGTACTAAACATATAATTTGTTGTATACCTTTTGATTGTACGATGGTTATCAGTTTGATACTTTTCTGTTTTAGTTTCTAGCATATGGCAGAGGAGGCAGATGGAACTTAGAAAAAATGAGCAAGAATCGAACCCAGAACCTATATCAGTTATAAATACACACATGTGGTACAACTAGGTAGTTCTCAGGCAGGAAAATGTCTGCAATATGTGAAATAAGCTCCAAAAAATAATTTGTAGTCGCTTGCCTGCCTTTTGAGGCCTTTTTAGGCCCGTAGCATGGTAATAGAATCCTTGATTTCATGTCGTTAAGACGGAGCTTTTTTTTCCTAGACCTAGTTAAAAAGTGTGACGTTACGCTACACAAATACACTTAATAAATAAGTTTAAAAAACTGAATAATAAAAATGTATAGGTATTTAATGTAAAAAAAGATCACACGCATATATATGTAGTGTGTTTCATACAAACTAAGTCCATACGCCGGCAAATTTAAGTTTGTTAACTTTATTCATCGCATAATCAAAACCTTTAAGGATTTCCAGTAAAATTTAAATTATGAAATTTGACAAAGAAATAATATTAAAGTTATATATATATATATATATATATATATATATATATATATATATATATATATATATATATATATATATATATATATATATATATATATATATATATATATATATATATATATATATATAT
>DWMZ01000250.1:0-27705 GCA_018249855.1 Eueides tales michaeli | reverse complement strand
ATATATATATATATATATATATATATATATATATATATATATATATATATATATATATATATATATATATATATATATATATATATATATATATATATATATATATATATATATATATATCATTCTCTTGGTAAATAATAATTTTAAGTAAAGTTTTGTGTATCTGAAATATAAAAATATGTAGTTTGTTTAATTGTAAAATATCCCTACAACTAAACTAACAACATAAATTCTTTGTATTAAGCGTTTAAAATTTACGACGTAGATAATTTTCGAAGTAGATAAATGAGCGTTTCGAAAGAAGCCCTTGCATAACATTAACAACCTCCTTATCTGTGGACTTCAAAAATTACCGGAGACGCCTGAGAAGCATTACGTTTTGGCATGGCCGAAGCTATCGACTGTTAGCTAGTTTTGGCCGAAACTGAACGAACTGCCATAGGGCTGAAACTTCGGCTTTAAGCCGAAAGTGGTCGAAGCTAAAACATTTTTTAAAATGGAAGTATAAAACCATATGCATACTTAGTTGTAATTTCATTCGCCATAGCAACAGCAGTATTGAGTGTCTTCTCATCGTGTGCCGACATTGGCTTCATAGTTCCAGTATTCGATCCCTTCTTTTTATCCATTTTGCTTAAAGTGTGAGCTCTATAAATTAACATACAAATAAATCATCAATAGTTCCGATAAACAGAGGGAAACTAGTGTTAAGATACTCCGTTCCCAACGCCCAATTTTGGAGACATCCAATGATAAAAGGTCGGCCGCTCCCCCGAGTGGGAAACGAATCAGCTACCATTGCGTTTAGTCATACGCATCTGGGGGAATAGTTCCACGACCTAATTTTTATTTTTAGCTTCACGCTGTATCCCGCTCAAGGCAGGCTAGACAGAGGGAACGCGGAAACCTAGTGTTAAGACACTGCGTTCCACTGCCGTTCCACTCCCGTTCCCCGCTTTCCGCCGAATTTGAGGTATTGCGAGTTGAGTGGCGGAACTCAACGCCGCAGTTTGACTTATTACCAGAGCGAAGCATGAAACATTAAATATTTAAATTGAAAATATTAAATATTTCATTTCCTCGACTGGGCTTCGAACCCAGAACCTGTCAGTTGAACAGTCACGCTTGTGCCGCTGCGCTACGACAGGCCTCGACGACCTAATTATACAGAGTAATGTTATTTTTTTTTTTTAAAAATTAAATATCATTAGGTTATTAATATACTATTGTGCATTCATATTTCAAATATTTCTAGGAAACCCGTATAGCCAACCAACTCATAAATTCCAATATTTGTGCACGATTAATCAAAAGTATTTTCGAGAATTTGAAGCATTATCTAATGAAAAATTCCACTTTGGAATGAATAGGAAGAATAATTCGGATGATTTATTATTCTTATACTTCTTTCTTATTATTTATAGTATGTTATATTATAAAAGATATGTTGAATCATGAACAAATTAATATTGTGTATAATAATAATGCCTTAGTAATAAAAACATACCTTAAGGCGGCTTCTACTTCGCTTTGCATAGTACGAACCTGAAAACATAATTTTTATTAATATATAAAAGGAAATATACAACAGGAACTGGTAAAATTCTAAAAAACAACAATTCTGTGACATTTGCAAATGCTACTGTGTGTTGTTACTATGAATCCATGCGTCACTTATAAAGGATTTGTAAAGACTAAGAAAATAAAATATATCATATAAAAAAATCGGTTGCATAGTTGCAAATTATATATAAAAAACCCATGCAATAAAAATATGAAGACGATTGACATGGAGAAATTGTAAAGCGATAAGGTTATTTAAAACTAATAAACGTTTTTTTTTTTATTTAAAACTAATAATATAATTGTGATATTAATTATTACGTAGTAATAATTGTATAACATATGTCTGTTAACGCTACTGCTGCATTTAAAATAAAGCCAGTGAAGAAATTTAGCACACACAATAATAGAGATAACACATACATACTATATAAAATGTCTTATTGCGGCTTCTTACTTTAAATTTCTACGAATTTCCCTCGAAATAATTTACTCCTATATTTTTTTATTTAAAGACATGGTGATGATGATTTCCAAAATATACATAAGGTCCAGGAAGTATTTTGTAGGTAGGGCTAAACTTAAATTTGCTGGCATTTTTTTCCTAAAACGGTTGGCAGCCACGATATTTTTATATTTTTATACGAGAATCTTTTTATTAGAAGCATTGTTGTTTTTGTTCATATTTATTACAAAGCCCATGGAGCAGATACAACTGAGCAACGTATCCAAGTGATAAAAATTGCCATAACAGTTCGAGTATTAAGTTGTTTGGTTTTTATAAATTGTAGATAAAAATGAAGACCTGATTTCAACAAGGGCTATGTTCCACTAAGCGCTCACAACAATGAAAATTCTCCTTTAGTCGTTCTACATAACGACCGCGTTCGTTGTGGTCGCAGCGATAACGTCACTCATTACGTCATGACTAACGCTTACTCGGAGCTCTCAACGACGCTTCTGAAAAGGTGGGTCGTTGTGAGCGTTGAGAAAATTAGCGGCACTGTCAAAACAAAGCGCATAAAAAATGTCGACCGTAAAACTACTTTTATTTAATGCGGAAAGATATATTTTAGTAGATGTGAATGTTTTTGCAGCGGATGTTGAACGTGCCTCCACAGGCAAATATAATTATATGAAATAAGCTCAAAAAAATAGTTTCAGCTTATAATCAATACAATTACAAACATTTTTCCTTAATTGCCGATAGTACAACCTAACTTTATGAATGAAAACTAAGTTTGCTGATATTAAATTATTTGTAATTTTATTTTTATTGAAAAAACTATGACAAATATTTTAAATTTCACTTTTCCTTGCCTTATATATTATTTACCTCTAAGCTCAAAACACACCATAGTCCATTCCACTTGAGTTTAAGGCAGTAATACTCGCAGGTAAGTAGAACGGGATAAGCTGTGGTCGTGAGCGTGATTGTTGTGAGCGCTTAGTGGAACGTAGCTAAGATGCAACATGTCACTTATTCCATGGAACGATCGCTGCTGAATAAAATGTTTCTCAAAAGAACTATCTTTTTGAATGGCAACGAGAAAGATGAATTCCCAGTTAGATCAAGTAATCTTGGTCCTAGTCATCTGTTTAGGGACAATTTATAACATGCAAAGTGTACGTAAATAAATTTTACATACAGTGTTTGTTTATTGCCATGAGCTAACGCGTAGAGAGAGCAAATTATGAAATATAAAATATATTCCTTATTTTCTGAACACTACACAAATGGAATTTGATAAGAATACTGCTTTATACATACTATTTATGATGAAGAGTTAACGTTAATAATGTATAATTTAATTAAAATGTGTTTCTTTTTTGTATAAATAAAACTATTCAAAATGTATTGTATATTACTCCTTTAATTAACATTTAAAGCCCATCATATCGGAATACAATATCTAATTGACACGAGATAATATTTTAATTGATAAAGTCTTTTTTCGCTACCAGTCTATAACGTAATATCAGTTCACTTTTGGAAATAGCTATATTTACCGAATAAATAAATTTTGGTTGTCAATGATTTATGTTTTATATGATAGATATTTTATTTACAAAGGGAATTGTAATAACTATGGGAATAAATAAAAAGGGGGCATGATAACAAAAACATAGTTGATTTGATAATAACATTTAAGAATTGAAACGCGTACGTACCCCGTACGCTACGAACAAAAAGTATTCGTAATTTGGTTATAAGAGAGACCATTATATTACTTACGTTATCGATTTCAAGCAACTTACAAACATGTTAGTGAGAAAATTATGTTACTGTAAAAATTATGACATGATGTCAATGTAACATAAAATTTTCTCAGTCACTATACTAATGCTCTAATATAAACATTTAAAACTAGCAAATTTAATAACATTCTAACTGCTATCAAGCCTCGTCTTACCCATGGTCCGAAAAGTGTTTTGGAACCTGAATAAGGGAAATTTTGAAAAAATAATCTCTTTCAGTAATGCCAATTGATAAGATAGTTATCATAGATGATTTCGTTTATGCCTAAATTTTGGTTTAAATGTATGTTAAAGTGTAATGGGATGTATTGAATCCATACAGTGACAAGTCCACAGATAGCTCGTAAGTCTGTAAAACACGATGGTGATGTAGAGACGATCTAAATAGTCTTCTAGGAATTTTCAAAAAAGTATAAAAATTCGAGCTTGCGCCACTTAGGAAGTATTACGACTGAAAATAGGTTGTAGCTAGTGTAGAAGTATATCGATGAAGTTCTATAGACTCGTTATAAGAACGAATGGCAAAGCGCTTGGACGGCAAGACAAGAGGTGTGGGTTCGCGTCCTGGTAATTGTCGCTCGCCGTTTTCTAAAATATTTTTCTATCATCTTTGTCAATGTATATAGCATATAAAAATGGTTAAAATATCGATCTAAATATATTTAAGTTTACAAATATAAAAAGAAAGAAATACAATATATAAATAAACATATACATATAAATTTACTTAATTTACAATTATACGTAAAACTTACTTCTCGTTATATAAGGTGCTTTGGTCATAATATAAGATAAAGCATATAATAGTATCTTTGATTTTCGCGATTGTTACACATTTTAAATGAAACACTTTTAAACGGATTAATCGCGTATATTGACTTTTAAACATTTTTGGAAACCCGACGTTTCGAACACTTTACAGTAGTCCACCCGTGACCACGGACTACTGTAAAGTGTTCGAAACGTCGGGTTTCCAAAAATGTTTAAAAGTCAATATACGCGATCAATCCGTTTAAAAGTGTTTCATTTAAAAAGATAAAGCATATGTTATATCAAAAAAAATTACAAAAAATTACATTTGAGATTTTATTTTGCGTAAAATAAGGTAATCGAATTGCTTTCTTTCTTTTTATAAATAAAGTAACATGTTAAAGCTTTGGTATTAGGAAATAAAATTTAGGCTTACTTCTTCGTCGCGTTTTACATCCAGGCTTCTGAATATAGACTCCATTTCATCCAGCAAACTTTGACTAAAGTCAGCACATCCTTTCTAAAAGGTAAAATATGTAAAAATACGAAATTATAATATGTATAGCAAATTATTATTTTATTTACTCAATAAGCCATGCATAAATTTTCCTCACAAGAATTTATGACCTTAAACAATATTATAGAAAAGTCACTTACAATAATAGGACTTTCTGGAGGACAATCTCCTTTCTGTTCGGCTGCAATACTGTCCTAAAATATAAGCAAATAATGTAGGAATTTCAATAGGACCTTTATTTAATTATTACTTGAATTATTATTTTTTTCAATTGTAAGACAAGCCACGTTATTCCCCACAATCCGTCTATTTTTGGAAACACTACGTGTTGAATAGTGGAACTCAACGCTGCGCTTTGTCTACTTAACGGAGTGTCGAAATGAAGTTAAGAACAGCCGCTAAAGTTAATGTATCATCTTACAAGATTATATGTTAATTACCATGTCAGTATCAGATATTTCGTGATATTCGTGAACCTCGTCGTGTTTTGGGGTATCTTCATGTTTGTTGGTGCGACCGAGTGTTGCACTTTTCACCTAAAACATATATATATATATATTTTAGCTTCACGCTGTATCTCATGCAAGACAGGGTAGGCAGAAAGGACCTAGGTTCCCGTTTATAAAATTCGTTTCATTCCTCACTTTTTGCCGAATTTGAGCGACGCTTTGTCATTACCAGCGAATAAATTAAAACATTAAATATTTCAATAAAAAATATGAAAAGTGGGGATCGAACTCACAATCTGCATTTACAGTCACATGCTTGTGCCCGGGCGGCATTTGCTGGCGGACAGGCCTTGAACATATAATTTAAGGTAACTTTGCTTTTTATCTTATTAATCTATATTTATGTTATAGAGTGTAACTTTATAATCGATTTTTAAGCAGTTTTCACTACTGTATGTTGGCAATCTTTCCTTAACATTTTGTGTTTGTTTTATTTTAGTCGATTTATGAATAAAAAGATATGTTAGTACAATTTATTTTGCTCTACAAAATGATCAATCGTCAGAAATATTAATTTTCAAATTATGATCTTTACACTGATAATGTAATTAGAACACGAAAGTATTATGGACTTGCTACTTAAAAACTGCGTAGTTCGGGCGAGCATTTGTATAAAAAATAAATATGACAAGGTTTTCACAAATATAAATAAAAGTAAAACTGCACTGGAGATCTTATTACCTTATTAAGAAGACTGGTTGTTGGTTCTGAGATCGATTTGTGAGATTTTTTGCCTGCGTTGGACTTGTCAGCGTCTAAAGGCAGAAAATTTTATTACGTACATTTAAAAATAGCATATTAGAAAAATAAATATCAATATAAAATTTCCATGTATGATTTATATCTAAGCATTTAATTCCTAAATAATTTTTATAGGAATATAAAATATTTAAGAATTTTAAAAGAAACCATTTTAACCGGATTAATCGCGTATATTGATTGATTAACATTTTTGGAAACCCGACGTTTCGAACACTTTACAGTAGTCCGTGGTCGTAGTACGTACGTAGTACTGTACAGTAGTCATGGACTACTGTAAAGCGTTCGAAACGAAGGGTTTCCAAAAATGTTAATCAATCAATATACTCGTTTAATCCGGTTAAAACTGTTACATTTAAAATGTGAAACAATCGCGAAAATCAAAGATACTATTATTTAAGAATTGATAAAGGGGTGGGGTGTATATTATTCATTTGTCCGTCCAGTTTCTAGTAAAACAAAGCGCAGCGTCGAGTTCCGCCACTTATTTGAGCGAAAACGAGTGTCTTGAACTTGAACGAGTTGAACGAGGTGTCTTGACTATGTTCCCTCAAGCTGAAAAAATGTAATTGACAAAAATGTTCTGGTCAGATAAAAGTTAAGAAATATAACTATAATTTATGTTTTTTATTATAAAATTATAGTTTTTTTTAAAGAAATAATTACATCTGAATTAATTATAGAGTTGGTTTGCAACACCATGTACAAACAAACATACGTACATATTTGATTGGTTAACACATTACCTTCATTTATTTATCTACGTCGCGCAAACTTACATGATAAATCAACTTCATCGCACTCCTTAGGGTTGGAATTAGAAAAGCTGAGTAGGGGATAAGGTGAAGTATTTGTGGTGGTCAAATGCGATGGTGAATTAGGGTTGATCAGTGGCATTTGTTCCAAGTCTTCCGAGGGCTTGTATGGAGTCACTATTTGTCGAGGTGGCTGAAGAAAAATTACAAATTGTTATTTAGTTGTTTTAATACGAGGGGAGGTCCAAAAGTTCGCGGAATGAAAGGGTTGTTAATAAAATATAACAATAAATTTATTTTTTCTTTTCAATATAATCATCCTTAAGTCTAATACATTTATTCGATCTATGAATTAATTTTTCTAAACCATCGAAAAAATATTTATTGTCTTTGGCCTAAAAATACGCCGAAATTGCCTCCTTCACTTCGTTATCGTCGGAAAATTTCCTTCCCCTTAGCTCTTTTTTTAAATTTGGAAACAAATAAAAATCGCTAGGGACCAGGTCTGGACTATAGGGTGGGTGAACAAGTGGTTCGAATCCATGCATGTGCAGAGCAGCCATGGCAACTCGGCTCTTATAAACCAGCGCATTGTCTTGCAAAAGCAACATCAACTTTCCAGCCGATTCTGACACTTTGAATTTCTTGGGAGGTGGTGTACCCTTTTTGTGCCATTGCATGGACTCCTGTTTTGATTCAGGTTCAAAGTGATGAACCCATGTTTCATCTCCAGTAAAAATCCGCTCCAAAATCTGCACAGGTTCGTCTCCACACATCTCCAGAAAGTGCTTAGACACGTCGACGCGCTGCTGTTTTTGAAGCGGCGTGAGCATTCTCGGCACCCATCTTGCGCTGACTTTTGACATGCTGTGGTGGTCGTGTATGATCCGCAAAATGGTTGTATCTGATACTCTAACAAATGCAGATAATTGTTTTTTCTTTAAACGTGTGTCTTCGAGTACAAGTTTTCCGACTTTTTCGACGATATCTGATGTGGTGGCCTCAACTGGCCGCCCAGAGCGAGAGTTGTCTTCAATTGAATCTCGATCATGTTTAAAAAGTCCATGCCACTTATAAACCATTGTTTTACCAGGGCACTGATCTCCATAAACGGCGTCCATGTCATTTAAAATGGTTTGAACGTTTTTTCCTTGCTTTGTAAGGAATTTTATTACAGCGCGATGTTCAATTTTCTCCATAGTTGCAGTTTGCTTCCGGATTGACTTGTTTAGCAGGCGAGTACTCGAATGGCGCTACTAAACGAATGGCGCTATAGGGTTGAAATGTTATATATATACTAATTATGAGTGCCCAATTAGTATGACACTAAGCGAGCTACCCTATCCCCACTCCATCCCCTCCATTCCGCGAACTTTTGGACCACCCCTCGTACGGTCTTTGGCCCATGCATAAATATTCGTATCTTTGGATTGCGCTGATTTGAGACAACAATTTTAACATGAGGTCAATGGATTTGTATCAATTTCAGCTTTATGACTATATGTGAGCTCGAAACAAAAGGTCTTGACAGACGAACAACATAGTGGTACTATGGGTTCTACTTTTTCCTTTTTATTAAGTAGGAAATACTTACGTACATGGATATTAGTCTTTTTACAATAATTGACATAACAGTAACTATTCTAGTTTTTCTTCAATAATATTATTGACTAAGCTTTATTGCCTTAGAATAGCGGGATAACGGATAAAGTAGAACGAAAGGTTTTTCCATCCACTTTCGAAGCACTCTATATAGCAAACAAGTTTTAATCATTGCCATTCTCCTAAGCTTGACATACTTGGAAGTATGTATGTTATGTACATCTGTAAAGAGCTATTTGTAGAACTAATAGGTACTTAAACCAACCCTAATAAAATACACCATATCAAACTTATATACAACAATAATAAAATAATTAAAAAAAGAAGTAAGTGATTTCAGTTAAGCAAGAGTGACAATTTATAACTAATAAAAATACATATAGTGTAATAAAATCACATTATAGTATGAGTTATAAAATTTTTAAATATTATATTAAATAGTAACAACGAACTGGGATCTGGAAGATCAATAGAACTCACTCTTTGCCTCGCATCACCTACTCTAAAATTAGATATCTCTTTTTACCAACACTTGAACATTTTTCTTTATTCTTATATAACACTTTCACAACGCAGTTTTTTACTACTACATTTGACCTATAATTTAAATAAAAAAGATGTCCAAACTATGACTATATGTTTTTAAACTGGTTATAAAACACAGTATCTATATACAAAAGCAGCCAGCAAAAGGCATTCTTTAAGTTATAACTTACGTTGAGGGGAGAGTGGACAATTTGACATTGAGTGACAAGAAGTAGGGCATTAATTGAGTGAAAAACATCAAATTCTATGATATGGAAATGAAATGTGTTTAAACAAATATAATTTCCTTTAATTGTTTAAATTTCAATAATTTTAAGTGTAAAATTACAAATTAAATGACGTTGGACAAGATAGGGGTGGATTCCACATATGTCGTCGTTTGTATCGATAAAGGGACAAACAATCAAGAAATTCGTGTGCATCACTTAAGATTGAATACTTACACAACCAGCTGAATCCAAGAATGATAAATCCCCAAAATAGGCACCGTCAAGGCCCACGTGGCCTGTATGCTTGACATCACCCTGTGGACTTGATATCATACTTCGTTGTATCGTACGTTTCCCCGTATACGTGTGCCGTTTGACGTCAGAACGCAATAGCGAAGAACGAATGGATCGGGAAGAGTTGCGAGTTGGGTGCGGTGACAGTGAAGGCGCGTATGAACATCTCTATAGAAAGTTGTTAAAAATGCTTTTTACTCATTAATATTTCTTAGATTATATTTTATTTATAGCGTATAAATGCCGCTTCTGTGGCTTATGACGGGGCAAATAATCAGGTGAATTTTAAATAAAAGAGAAAAGAGTTTTAAATAAAAATCTTTATCACATTTTTAGATAATCTTACTTAATTAAACTTAATTTTTAGATAATCTCTAGATAGATCTTATCATCTAAAAACATATAATAATAGATTACATAGTAAAAAGCATTTCATAATTTAACATTTAAGAGAAAATGTGTCAAGACAGATTAATTCGGAATGAGCAAATAAAAGGGCATTTGATACGTTCTTGTTATAATGATGTTTAAATTACTTGCTAAGGACAATATCTGATAACGATCTAATTATAATTAACTTATAATTTAATACCCTGTTAAAACTCGGAAAACAAATGATAATGTGTAAAACATACAGCAAAACATTCAAAGCACGTATATACATCCAATGATACACGATTCACACTAATGATGTGACATGTACGTATGAAATGATTGATTTAAGCAATATGAATTATGCAATGACCATATTTGGAGTGTTATTTTCTTACCTCATGCTTTAGATATGGTTTCGTTTGGTTTGGATCAAACATGCCACAGGCACCACCCGGCAGGGCTCCATACCACATAGCTGATTTAGTATAATTTCTGAAATGATTTTAGGATGAAGTGTGATGGGCAAACCAATGATATATACTCGAACAAACATTATGTTTATGAAATAATAACAATAAGCAGCACTTGTGGAAAACTTACTCTCTTCCGAGTACGGTGATTATTTGCCCGGCTTTATATTCAAGAAAGTTGTTACGTCTGCCGTCGTCTGGTTTCTTGAATATGGTTGTAGTCTGCACCTACATGAATCATGACAAATTTTAAAGGAAATAATTATATTAAAGGATTCATTTAAATATATAATTATATGATGTCATACTTCGTCGGGTCTAATAGCTCGAAGCCGTGGTACTAAATCTTTAAATTTTGGTCTATCATTCGGATCATGAGACCAACATTCGAGCATCAGTGAATAATATGAATCAGGACAGCATTCTGGACGCTCCAAACGCTGAAACAAAGAGAGTTCCAATAAAAGACATTCCACGCGGGGACAGTTAGAGTACGTTTACAATTTATTTATTGTTTTATATGTACGTTCAGACAATGTTAAATAGTATTTGTATTGTATATTTTACTTGAAGAGTTTTAGAGCATACATATTTTCAAATCTCATTTGCCAATAAAAGATAAACAAATAAAAAAGGTAGTGGACTGTAGTCTTCAATACAATCATTCGTTGTCTTTATAGAATATAATGTAGGCTTAAGAGTTTAGAGAGTCGCAGAAAATAAATAAGGTCGTGGATGAGATCTTTTATAACATAAGCTTTTCAATATTTTTTTGTAAAATTCATTAAAATTTATTCTTCGTATAAATATTATATTTGTTTTATTTATTGTGTGAAAACTATTGACATCTTATAAATAAATTTCACACGATTGTATAAAAGAAGCCTCTTAGGAGTTACATTGGTTACAAATATAAAGCGTAGCAGCCTAAGCTGAATTTTGCATCTAAGGCGCCGCCACCAGCCAGTTTGACTAGTACTTAAGAAAATCAGTTTAATTGTAACATAATAGCATTGAAAAATTGTTTTTTTTTTTATAGTTGCGTAGGTTTTTATTTATATAAACATTATATTATCATATAAGTAAAAAGCTTATAGTGAAAAAAATAATAGGCAAGTTCCAAACGTAATTTGTTTTAAAGGAAATAAATATAGTCATAACGAAATATAGACCTACTTGATAGACGGGCGCATCGATAGCTTCTAGAATTTGTTGACCAGTAAAAGCTGCCCAAGGCTGAAAACCATAAGTAAACATCTCCCATAGGCACACACCAAAAGCCCAAACGTCACTCGACGATGTAAATCTTAAGTACAGTATACATTCTGGAGCACACCTAGATGAAATACTAAATGTTAAATTGAAAAGAGAACATTACAAAGGGGTTTCAACAAATAAGTCACGATATGTAAAAAATATTAATATGTTCTATAAATATTATATTGCTGTTAAATTACTCTTAAAGGATATGTTTAATAAAATTACCATGCAACTGGTAATTTGAGATTCACATTATAATTTGTTTGATAATAGTCCTTTCCGACACCCAACGCCCGAGATAGGCCAAAGTCAGAAATTTTAACTCTGTCCTTGCTAAATACCAATATATTTCTTGCCGCTAAGTCCCTGAAAGTATAAAGTAATTATAAATATTATTAAGAAAAAACACTACGTACAATATATACAGTAGATTCGTAAAATATATTTACCTGTGTATCAGTCTTTTGTTCTCCAAATAAGTCATACCATCACAAATTTGTTCTGCAAACTGGCATAGAATTGCGACTGAAAAGTTACAACGCAAGGTAACCTCGCGAAGACATTCTAGCAATGAGCGTAATGGAGCTAATTCAGTTACCTATAAATACAACAATACTGCCTAAGTTAACTTAGTAATAAGAATTGTAATAAGCTTGCCAGGGAGAAGTAATAAATAAATTATTGATAAGATTCCGTATCTTAATTATTAATTGTGGCCTGTCGTGGCGCAGAGGCATATGACTTTAGCGTGACAATCTGTGGGTTCAATCCCCATTTGAAGAAATGAAATATTTAATATTTTCAATTTAAATATTTAATGTTTTCATTCCTTCGCACTTGTAACAAGACAAACCGCATTGTTGAGCTCCGCCGCTCAACACGCAATATCTCAAATCCGAAGGAAAGTGAGGAACGGGACGGAGTGTTCACTAGGTTCCCAAGTTCCCTATGCCTACCCTGCCAGGTGCATGTGGGATACAGCGTGAATTTGAGTATTTCGTATAATATTCGCGTGCCTACAGTCTATCACTTACCAACATTAACGAATCTAAATGCAAAACAACACCGTATAATCGCACAATGTTAGGATGTTCTATACTGTGCATTACCGCTGCTTCCTTTAAAAATTCTGTAGAATTGGATGTCATTTTTTCATTTCCAAGACATTTGATTGCAACTTGCAACTGCAATGTTATGTATATGGTTATAAGAAAAGTTGTAAGAAAAGACAGATAGTGCAATAAAATAAGATGAATTCTATTATGCAAAAATAAAGGTGTTAATAATTACTAACTCTTTGATTTCCGGTTGCCCATGTCCCTTGTTGGACAACGCCAAATTGGCCCATACCAAGTTCTTTATTGATAGAAATGTCCTCAATAGCTATGATATGTTTTGTAGGAACTTTAATGTTCATGTCTGAATTAGATGTGTTCGGTTGGAAGTCTGCTGACATAAATATTTGCCCTTTTGGCTGAAATGAGCAAACTCATTACACATATTATATATAACAAACTTAAAAATTACAATCATAACAACATTAACATTTACCAATTCGTGTTTTTTATTAATACTTAAAAGTTTTTTTATTTTTGTCACATATGAATTTGGAAAAAATTTAGAATAAAGTTTTTTGTATCTTCTTTGTTCGGGTCTTGATAGGCCAATTTGTACTAAGTCTTCTAATGCAACAAATTTTAGTTGTGATAATTTAGTAACTTTTAATATATCTCTGTAACAAAAAAAAGACTTAATATTTATACATAGACACATAAAGAAAATAAATAAATAAAATTATAAATATGTATTGTTATACTCATAGTAATATTCACAATAAAAATATATTTATGCGTCACGAATACAGTCCATTTTAAGAAGATGGTAATTTTACAGTAGGCTAATAGAAGGGTTTTTAAATCCAATCATTATCTGTGATGAAAAGAGAATTCTCTACGACAATTGGAAGCGCTCATCGCAATGGTTAGACCCTGGCAAGCCAGCCTAATTGTGCCCCAGGGGAAACTTGACACAAAAACGATATTTATAATTAGTGTCCGACCGAAACAGTTTTTTTTAGCCTTGCTCTTAGTTTCGGCCGAAAACGAAACCGAAACTTTCTTAAACATATTTAGAATTTCTATTGCATACTGAAATTTTGTGTATTTTAATGTTATTCTACATTTATTTGCATTCTATATAATAAAGATAATTAAATAGAATTTCTTTCTTTAGGTAGAGAGAACGGAGCGCCAAACGCTACAGTCTCGGCATACACCTAAACCTTCTCCAGTATCACAGAAACTGTGTTTTCGATGGTCAACCGAGGTCTTCCCCTCCCTCCTTTACCACTGACTTTTCCATCATATATTTTTTACCATTCTTTCATGACTTATTTGCTCGAATCACTTATTATCTCGCGCCCACATAAGTCTTTCGGATCTATCTTGCATTTTACTCGCTAATATTTTAGCATAAATTTTACTACCCAAGCTAATCAATCTGATAGCCGTATAGCTTGTGCAGTCCATCTATGAACTTTTGCCTTTATACAAAAACCTGATGACCGCATGTCGCCAATCTCCCCCGATTTCCAGCAAAAATTGCACCAAAACCAGAACAGGTCCAAAACAAATATGGTGAGCCGCACGGCTCACCATATTCATTGGGTTCATCTCTTTCAGTTTCAAAATTTTTACGCTTCATCTTTATCAGTAATTTCGTTTGGTGCATTACATTTTTTTCTTTCTTATCTCTGTCATACTTTTATCTTTTATAATTCTGCCATGCTTTTTTCTTTTTTCTTGTTCAACATTTTCATCATGCTTTTTTCTTTTTCCTACAGTCTTTTCAGATTCACAGCTGTCTTATTTCTTGAAAACTCTTTAGTTTATTCCTCTCTGATCGGTGGATCTTGAAGCTTATTAGATAATTTGACGACGACCGAACAGGTCCCTTATTCTAGCTACGATTAGATAATGGTCTGTTCTCAGTACAGCAACCCTTAACACTTTATCCACAAGGAATAGATCAATCATATGTTTCTCTTCCGTTTGCTCGTAAAAATGTGTACATGTAAATTTGTTTATGGTCAAACATCATCTTTGCCACACTTTTCTTGCATATATACAATATAAGCACTCCAGCCACATTCTTTCTCTTAATCGTTCATTATACTTGCCTAGCTCTCCTTCGTAACCGTTACGCACAATTCCCACCTATCCGTTTATATCACCACATATTATTAGTTTTTCATTCCCTCTAACACCACCTAGAACGTCCCTGGCACCCTCTCAATACTGCTCGAGTTCGCATAATAGAGCTGAGGATACCGTCACATACGCCACTAACAAGAAAATTCTTGTTATCCCCATCGTGAAGCGCACCCAAAACATCCTCGGGTAGATCGCTTGTACTTTATCATTGCACTAACCAATCGAGACGACAATAACACGCCTATACTTTGAATCCCTCGCTCGCTCTCTGGTACGTTGGTCCAAAAAGCGACCCGGTAAACGGTTGTTGCATTGCCTTTTCGCTTGGTCTCAGTCACACAAATAATATCCAGATCTCCGTCATTCATAACATCTAATAATTTATTAATCTTTTCTTCCATCCCTCCTCTTTTATTCCACGTAGCTATTTGTAGCTCGGTCCTCCACTTCCTGCCGTTCCGGATTTGGCGTGCTGGGTGCCGGTACCCAACGCCACATTCGTCTCCACTTAACACAACAGCGGGGACGCAATGGTGCGCGTCGCATTGGGGGGATAATTACAAATACTCGAGTTTCGGTGCGGCCGAAAGTTTCAGCTATTTTCTGGCCGAAACCGAAACTGTGGCCGAAACTAGCCGAAATCGAAACCGAATTTTCGGTTGGTCACTAGTTTATAGCCCAATACTTTGAAAGCGCAGGAATCTGATGAAAGTTCCTCACCAAGGTGTAATAGACCAAGCATTTCAATTTTAATGTTAAGCGACAAAACATTTTTTTTGCAA
This sequence comes from Eueides tales michaeli, assembly GCA_018249855.1. NCBI lineage: Eukaryota > Metazoa > Arthropoda > Insecta > Lepidoptera > Nymphalidae > Eueides > Eueides tales. Next base: position 11,843 of record DWMZ01000250.1, on the reverse strand, counting down.
CAAAAGAAACAAAAATGTTAATCCTCTTATTCACTTAGCCCCACGCTGTATCCTGCACATGGCAGGGTAGGTAGAGAACCTGGGTTACTTAACGCCGCACTTTCCGCCGAATTTGAATCATTGCGTGATGATTGGTGGAAGTCAATGCCACGTTTTGCCTTGTTAACAGAGCAAAGAAATGAACACATTAAATATTTAATTTGGAAATATTAAATATTTTGTCGAACACATAACCTGTCGCGTTTACAATCACACTCTCTTGCCACTCGACATTTTCAATGAAAAACAAAACAAAGGGACAACCTAACTTATCAAAACTGCAGCGACTGTTTAGCGATAATTGAAATAAAACATAACAATAATGAATAATTCAAAATGCTTTGTTCGGTTATGTTTAACTTGTTGAATCCGTAAGTATATTCACAAGTTGGCAGAATTATTAATACTGCTAACAGACGTTGGCACGCTCACTTAATCGGAACCCACGATTGCAGTTGAAACGCCGTAAAAGCTGTGAGCACAATTCGGAAAACGGACTTGGATATAAGTCCATTTGTATTTCAAACAGTGAAATTACCGTTTCGGAACCCGCCACTTGCCTACTTTATGTTATAAAAAATTAAGATTTATCCTATACATTGATTGAAACTTTGTCGTGCTTTTAATATTAATTTATTTGTGCTAAATTTAAAAACGTATAAAAATTTGGACGAAGCAGGATTTGAACCTGCACCTCTTGAAAACCGTTCAAGCGCTCTGACCACTAAGCCATCCGTCCTCACTAAGCTCCGTCGAAATTTTTATACGCTTGTTACAACTTATTTATGTTGCTAGCATCTCTGCAGAGAGATTTTTACAAGTTTCCGCTATCCAAAAATAATTAGAATTAGCGTTTGGCAAGAGAGAATGCTGTTTATTAAATATTTTTACTATTTTTAAAGTGTATTCCACACATAGGAAAGAAAAATACTAAATTTAAAAACGTATAAAAATTTGGACGAAGCAGGATTTGAACCTGCGCCTCTTGAAAACCGTTTTTATACGTTTTTAAATGATAAACTGCATTCTCTCTTGCCAAACGATAATTCTAATTATCTTTGGGTAGCGGAAATTTGTAAAAATCTCCCTACAGAGATGCTAGCAACATGAATAAGTTGTAACAAGCGTATAAAAATTTCGATGGAGCTTGGTGAGGACGGATGGCTTAGTGGTCAGAGCGCTTGAACGGTTTTAAGGAGGCGCAGGTTCAAATCCTGCTTCGTCCAAATTTTTATACGTATTTAAATTTAGTATTTTTCTTTCCTAAGTGTGGAATAACACTTTAAAAATAGTAATAAATTTATTTGTGATTTGTAATAGCCACTAGCAAACTACAATACATTAATAATTAAATATATATTGCAAACAGGAAATGTTGAATATTTTAACTGGTACAGGCGACTATAAATGCAATTAAAAATAACTAAGCCACAAATACAAAAACTTGGTCACGACTGTTGATTATTGAGATATCCTGCTAATGAAAACACAAATGCAGCAATCGCAAATAAGCTTTTACTGCTTGCATGTATACATTCGCGGATTTGATGGTTCAGCCAAAAATGTAGACAAAATTAGTTATTTACCGTCACGTTGGCGGTAAAGAGTAGTCGAAAAGAAGGATCGAGTTGCAGCGGTGAGTCCCGCTGCTCAACACGACGCATGCGTCATGATAGTGGAGAACGGAACGGAGTGTCTTAACACTAGGTTCCTAAGTACAGCGTGAAGATGAAATAAAAGTGAGGGATCAGAGTGTGACATCGGCATTTTATTGTTGTTTATTTATCTATGTTTATTGCAGGATTTAATTACGACGGATGTAAGATGATAAAGGAAGTTTGTTAAAAGAGAAGGAAGATACGAAAAGGACGAGTTTTATCTGCATTGATGAGACAGCGAAACATTAGCATGTAAGAAAAATTGAAGAAATGATCTTTTCAGATCCAATCTCCAAGATCTTCAATATGTAGAATCAGTTTAGCTGAACGCTTATCCAATGAACAAACAAACAAAATAGTAGGTAAGATGTCACTTTAATAAAGCAAAAGGCATCACAATGTCCTTTGTAATCAGTTCACTTAATCGGACAAAATCATAAGCAAATTTTTGTAAGAAGATAAAAAACCAAAATCTTATTAAAATTTGAGACATAGCTTAAAAATTTAGAGAAAAATTATATTATGTTGTTTCACCATACACTTTGGTGTTCATTGTCCCAAAAGTTAGAGTATATGGGTTGATATTTCACACCATTGTAATTGTATTCACATGATTATTTACTGATATTTTAATAACACACTACTTATCTACATAAATCAAATTAAAATTAAATATTAACATAAAATAAATCTAACAGACTATTTCTACCTTGGTCATAAAAGAAAACAATCTTTATTTTATTTGTATTTACCTAACTATATTAAGTCTTTTACCACAACATGGGTTAAAAATCCAAATACTAAAAACCGAATGTCATTTACTTTCTTAAAGTTAAAAATGTAAGATAAGTAAAAAGAGTCAATTTGAAGACAACTGCAAAGGCAAAAATAATGCCTGTAAATATGTATAATCTTACTAATATTATAAATCTGAAAGTTTGTACGGATGTGTGTATGTTTGTTACTCTTTCACGCAAAAACTACTAAATGGATTTTCATGAAACTTTGCAATAATGTAGCTTTGATATCAGAATAACATAATAAGTTAAAATTTATAGGGATTTTAACCGACATAAAAAAGGAGGTTCTTTTATGTATGTTCCCCTATTACGCGAAGATGGGTGGACTGATTTTCAAAATTCTTTTTTTGTTCGAGAGAGTATATTTCACAATTGGTCTCATGGTAAGGAGATCAGGATCTGATGATGGAATCCTAGAGAAATCGAGAGCAACCCCCAAATTTGAAAGCCACAGATGCAGTTTTTTCGTATAGTAACGCAATTGGGAGATCTGTATCTGACTATTATCTCATTTTATTAACCGACTGCAAAAAAGGAGGAAGTTCTTAATACGTATGTTCCTCAGATTACTCGAAGATGGGAAAACCCATTTTAAAAAAACTTTTTTTATCATTGGAGTTACACAAAGATAATTACTGTAGGATTATTTATCTTGAATAGTTTTAAATAAAAGTCCGCGACAGTATATGTCTATCTTTTATGTGTAAGTCGCTATGACCAAAATAGTGAACGCGGACGAAGTCGCGGGTAACAGCTAGTATTAAATAATATGCAATCAAGGTAGTTTAATGGTCAGAAATACAAAATGTTTCGCTTCACTATTACTTAACCTATGCTATTGTGGCACAGGGACATAGCATGTGACTGTGAATTCAATGGTTTAGGTTTGGACGCACAATAAGACTTCCTGATACTTGCAATAATTTATTTATCTTATTGTGGTTAAATATTTAAAAAATACAGAAAATACATCTAATAAATAATTTATTTACCAATACATGAAAATTACTACAGTCAAGAATATGAAACAGAACTGAGGTGATGAATTCTACCACTCAACATGCAAGGCTTCCATAATTGACCAGGACATACAGAATCCTTACAATTATGTAAAATGTTCATATTATTTGCATATATTTTTATGATTTTCATTAATTTATTGCAATTACATTGTACAGTTAGGAATAAAATATTGAAATATCATATACTCACAATCAAAGATGGGATATATTTGTGGTTCTTTTTCTTTTGTTTTAATAGTCCTATTAGTTAAAGAAATTTAATAAAAAACTATGTATGATAGAGATATTTTTGGTAAGATATTTAAAAAATACATAAAATAAGTGCAACACACCATTAATTTATTTTATGTATTAAAATAAAATATAATTAATAAACGAATTATTCTTCCAAACTAAAACAATATTTACTAATAAAAATTCAAATAATTTGCTATGCAACTTAGTCTTCATTCATTTTAATGTAACATAACAGATTCTGAATATGTGTAATAATGTATTAACCAACATAGCATTGAAATTGAATTCGCAAATAATTCGCATTGTTAATAATAGAGTATTTAAATATAATTACCTAAATAGTTCATAATATTGTCCGAGCTCAGCTTCTTCCAAAAATTCTCTCAAATTCTCTTGATCTTCAATTATATTGTCTAAAAATTAGTGATAAATACAAGTATAAGTTTTGAAATTCATTAAATACACAAGCTAACGATTATAGCAACCAATTGAAATAGCGACTTTTACCCATATCTTTATCCATGTGGGAATTACAATATACACAGTTGTATACTTTATTTTATTTAATAAAACGGTAAAAGAATGCCAACAACTTTAGGGTTTTGAGACGCTTGTTCTTTGAGTAAGTAAATACTTGGCTACTTAACTATTGTATTGAATATAGATACTGACTGTGATTACTGAGTTATTGACCAATAACCACAGACTATATTGAAAAAAAACTATCATTAGAGTGTTGTATACTACTCTTGGGCCGTTTTCCGAATTATCAAAACAGTAGAAACGGCGTTTCAACTGTTAACGTCGGGTCCGATTTAGTGAGCGCGCCAACATCTGTCAGCCGTATTAATAATTCAGGCCGCTTTTGAGTATGCTTACGAATTCAACAGGTTAAACATAACCGAACACAACATTTTTCTATATCAACATGAGTGGTGTAGGTAGTATAATCGATGAAGATGGTAAAATGCTTATTTCAAGCATTTTTCGTAATCGAGGAAAGTGACGATAGTGACATTGACGTGGAACGTCAAAACAACGTTAACATCGTCGTCGCTCACGATAGTAACGCTCCGACTCGTCAGTACTATAAGCAATAGTCAAGTCACATGTGATGTTAAAGTCACACAAATTTTACCGCACTGTGTGGTACGCTATGAACGCTGTTTTGACAATTTGGAAAACGGCCCTAAAGATAGCTCGAATTTACAAATTACAACATCCTCGTTCCGATTGCGGAAAATGCTTGAAATTCAAGCATTTTACCATCTGATCGGCTACATCACATACTCCACTCATGTTTATTTCAAAAATTCTGTTCGATTATGTTTAACTTATTTAATTTGTAAGCACACTCACAAGTTGGCCGAATTATTGATACTGCTAGACGTTGGCGCGCTCACTAAATCGGATCTCACGTTAGCAGTTGAAACGTCGTTATTATTGTCGTGAGACTTCGCAAAACGGCCTAGCATTACATTATTTTTCATATCTATATTAGCTATGGCAGCACTGACATTTTATACATTGCAAATATGGCGTAGGATTCTACAAAATGCAGTTGTAGATAATTTTTATAGTTGTCAATTCTAAATTTTAAATTAAAAGACATGCACTTAGGATAAGATCTAATTCAACAAGAAAAGTGATAACGGAACATTTAAAGTGAATTATGGATTTTGCGCAATGTAGGTGAAAAAAATACATTACGTTATTTTAAAGCAAAATATTATTTAATTGCAGTACTGATAATTTTATTGTTTAAAAAGTTAAACATAATCTTATGACATGTTTACTTTGGTCATTCTGAAATAAGCTATTAAAAGACAAATTTCCTATTATGTCAAAAGGTTTTATTATTAATTTTTTATTGTTTGTTTATAAAGATAGTTCTGTTATCGTTAGATGTAATATCTTTTTTTAGTTGTAATTGTTCATTTGTTGATTTATTTTGTTTAAATATTTGTAATATAAGTTAAGGCAGTATTGTAACATATAATTTTTTTATAAGATTTAAAAGACTTGTTGAGACTTTTAACAGTGTTATTAGTTTAACATTAAGAAGACCTGAAAGGCTGTTTCATGAAGACTATATGCATATTGCAGGTAAGTCATTTGTTTTTGACATTATTAAAAAAATAGTAGTAGTATTTGTAAAATCTAAACTATTATGTGCAAATCTTTTACAGTCTTAAAAGAAACACTTATTTATTTTCTATTGCACAAAAATTAGTTGACAAAATTAATAATAGCCAGGCTTTCTGCTAAATATCAGTGTAAAGCATTTTCAATAGATAGAATACAAAAGTTGATAGTCTTATCTATATGTAAGTGGCCTTTAATATATGATTGTAGAAGATACCTACTAAGTATAAAAATTATAGAAAAGGCATAGAGAATTACATGGAAACTTTTTTTACTTTTATAAAATATAGACTGATTTTTTATATTTGTGTCATATTAAGTAGTTTTTAAAAATACTTAAGATATATAATTTGTAATTTATGTAAGCTATTTTCTAATATGTAATGTATTCCTATGGTGTAAATTCATTTTTTTCTTTAAAATAAACAGCCATTATTTGACATAAAGTTTGATATGAAAATTATCATTGTATCAAAAATTGTTAAATTTCAAACCATTGTGTTATAGGAAGATGAGCTTGGGGCACTGCCCAGGATTTGGAGCCTTTGTATACAAATTAACCTTAAACCTATTTCTTATCATTTGATTGGTAACTTCAAAGTACTTACATTGTTTAATGAATGTTAATATTCATCATCACTGTTCTTTTTAGTTAACCAACATTCAAAGTACATTTTAGAAATGATTTCAAAATTATAAATTAACATGTGAAATGCATAACTCTAAAGTAACTTTTTTTTAGCTTTGCGCTGTATCCCACACAGGGGAGGGTAGGCAGAGGGAACCTGGGAACCTAGTGTTAAGACGCTCCGTTCCACTTCCGTTCCCCACTTTACGCCGAATTGAGACATTGCATGTTGAGTGGTGGAAATCAATGCCGCGCTTTGCCTTCTTACCAAGGTCTAAAGTAATTTTGAAAACTAATTTAGAGTAAGTACTTAGTAATATTGAATTGGATACCCCGATATAGAAAGGAAATGAATTATCAATACTACGCTTGGTTCTCTCTTTTTATTATCAGTTTGGGATAGAATATGGTAGTAATTTCTGTATTCCTTTTTTTTTCTATTCAAAAACTTTTTGTTATTGTAGTTTAGCACTGTGAGACTGAATCTAACAGTACCTTGAATGGTTTCATTTCATTCAATCTCATTGTATAGTAAGCCTAAAGCATGGCTGGAATGTGTTTGTGTGCAACATTTTTTCTATATTTTTTTTAAGTTTCCCTATTTCAAATGTGACAAAAACACTTTTATTCCACAGTATGTGTAGGCAGACTCAATCAGACTATTACCAATCCTGGCATTTAAAACCAGTGTTAAGTAGTGATTTTGGCCACTGTATTTTGCACTGGCTAATGCCAGGCCCCAGTGCCCATCCACCTTAAAAGCAATGGCAACGCACCTGTAGGTCCTCTGGAGGTTGGTGCCATAGGCGGCGGTGACCACTTACCATGAGGTGATCCATATGCTTAGTTGCCTTGTCTTTTCCCTAAAAAAAAAGATACTGTGACTATTATGTATTAATACTATAGTTTGTATATATTTATGAATTTAATTTTTTTCGCAATGATTACCTTGTACGATAGGATGTCGCGTGCTTGTACGACATTATTAATTGTTGATATAGTTTCCATAGAAAAGAAGTCCCCACTTGCGGCACTTTTGTTTTTATTGATATAAATTGTAAAAACATTTATTAATTCTGTTGATTTTTTTTTATAGAATATTATTTCTATCATGAAATTCTCCTTAAATTGACTCCTTAATTACATTTATAACGTTTGAGAAAGCTCACAAAATGCCCTCGGAGTGTTTTGTGATTTACTAAGGCTTTTGACTGCGTTGACCATGATACATTATTTCGTAGACTTAACTGTTGTGAAGTCAGAGTCAGTGCTCGTGATCTCATTGCTTTGTACCTGAGTAATAGGATTTAGCATATTATTTTAAATAATGTAAAGTCTTCTAGGAGCTTTCTGCGGATGAGTGCCCCAAGGATTGATTCCGTTTCTTTTGCGTTAAGAATTTATGCGATGTAGTACTTACTATTTGCCGATCATACTTTTTCAATTTTTGAAGTTTGGTTACTGTTAATAATTTAGTGCTAAATGCGCAGAAAGGTAAATGTATAGAATATTGAGAACATTAAGAAATATATGCTTAACCTTGAAAACAAAATCCTCAATTTTTCTGTTACCGCGGTATTCTTTGGACTAATCCTAGATTCGAAACTTCAATGGGCTTCTATCTATTTTCTCTTGCAGACAGGAGGATGCTGAGCTCCGCAGCTTAGGCTGTTAAAAAAGTGAAGCAGCTGTTGATACAGCTTGCCTAGTGTACTTTTGTTGTTATCATACCATATTGTCCTATGGAATATTACTTTGTAGCAATGCTGCACAGATTCAATCTATATTCGTAATTCAAAAAGAGCAGTTCGGTCCATTTATCCAGCATGAGGTATTCTACAATTATTTAAAGAACAGTGATAGACAGACATGATATAATTGAACATGATTGACATGACATGAATTGAAAACAAGCTGATCATTTTTAATTTTCGTGTTCAAAAAGTTAATAAATCTTTTATGGGACATGATACCCGTATGTATAAAAAAATCCACAAGTGATTTTAGACGTGCCACTTCAAAAATTTAAAGTAAAAATTATAAATATATATTATTTAATGGCAAAGCTTATTTATTCGTTTATAGACTATTATTATACGGAATAGAGGGCATAGAATTAAATACTGCTTATAATCACTCAGTAAGCTAATTATTTTATACATTTACTTTAAATTTGAAAAGAGCAACTTTTGAGTTTCTTGCCAGCTCTTATTATCAGACCCCCCTTCCGTGCCGGATAGCTTCCTGTAGGACTGACACTACAGACATTTCTATGCAATTTGACGATACAAAAGTTCTTGCCTAATTGAATAAAGAATATTTTGATTTTAATGATAAAAGACAAAATAAGATCCTTTAATAGGTAAAAAAAATTTGAAACATTAATCTATTACGACTTAAATAGCTCGTGCCCTTCCTTCATTGCCACATGTAATTCTGTACGTATGATAATGTTCGACGTCATGAACTTTCGCATACGCAGATTAGTGACTTGTGGTCACTTTAACTTATTTTTTCGTATAATGATCGTCTATTACACTCGTAGTCCCTAAGTGAAATATTTACCTCACAATAAGCATTTATGTACATTTTATATTATTTAGCCACTTTTTCAAATATGCTCTATAATATCATCCATTATGTATTTTTACTTCTCATTTAAAGCAATTTCTATATTGCTATGCTACTATACGAAAAATATATTATTAAAATAAAAAATCTGCGAATATTAAATTAATTAAAAAGTGCTTAGAGCTTAGTCACTCTTCACTTCTCTTGACACATTTTAAATATTATGATATAATATATGATATAAATGTTATGATATAATTTGTTTTATGTTAATTTGATGTTTTTTTGTGTGCCCTGAAAGTACCAAGCTGAAGAAAACCGTTACAATTTTCAACGCATTTGTTGCATTTATACATGATAGTAAGCTTATGTGATTGGTTTAAGTTTTAATCAATACTAATATTTATTTGATATTAAATACAATAGTATTGATATAATTTCCAGCACTATAAGCTAAGCCAACAAGATACATTGCAACTGAGCCAAATGATCACTACAGCAAACATTAAAAATAACATTTTAAACATGCCACCTAGCTTACTTTAAAATAAACACAAGTGTGATGTCATATTACAAGTGACCACGTTTGACAATACGCAACTGTATATGACATCAGTCAGTCGGCGATTAGATTTGTCACGTATTCGTTTAGTTTTTAAAAACTTTTGCAAATAATTTTATCTTTAAACTGGGGGGCTCCGCCCCCTTCTCGCTTCGCTCGCCACGAAAATTAAACAAAAAACATGTATCAATCAATGAAAACATCAATATAAAATAAAATATAACGATCAGCTTCTTAATTCTACACCTTTATCACAAGCAAAAAAAATCAATTTACATCTTGATCTAAATTCATAAAGAATAACAACATTTTTTTTTTCATATTTTTTTTTTGATATTATATATACATAAGCGAGTGCCTCACAATACACGATATTCTCGATCACCTTTTCTTCCAGCTTGCACTCGATCAATCAATATCAATTTTCTACGTCAACAACTATTATACAAAAAAATCGTACAGAATAGAGATATTATTACATATTTTTTGGTTTGCTTGATTCCAATTATGTACGTTACATTTAGAAGCAATTCCATTGCGATCTATACTTATAATAAATCTGTAATGGATCACTGTCTGTACATGGAACACAATTAGCAAATTTATGACTCAGTCCGGCAGCAAAAGTTATCATTAAAAAAAAATGACATTTAATTTTTTTAACTATTCAATATCCTATCTTGTTATATATCAAGACATTTATATCAATATAAATAAAATTTATATTTTTAGCATTTTTGTATGTCTTTTTTAATGTACCTATCACATTTTTATTACTCAAAAATAATTGATGTCATTATTTTTTAATTTTTTATCTATGATATCAATTTTTATTTTACTGGAACATGTGGTGATTGTCTATAAGTGATTTATTTGACCTAAATAAATAAACAAATAGAACTAGACTTGAGATTAACATGTAAAATATTGTAATATAAGCGGTCGCAGCCGTGGGTCGTTAGTTATTTCTAAGTTTCAACTATATATTCTATCTTTATATATTTTTCAAATGTAGTGCAATTTGAATTGATATTGTATTCGTTCTTATTACGTCATTTTCATCTTCTTAAAATAGAGCTAGTACTTCTTGTCACAAACAAATTAACATCATTTTTAACTCCTTGTCAAAATGACGTCTGATATATTTAGAGAAATACATAAATTATTCAATTTAGACATTGCATAAATAGACAAAGGTCTCCTGCATCTAAAATATGAGATGTCATTTTATAAATCATTTTGTTTGTTTTCACTGGTTAATTCTTCCACTGTACAGAAAAAGACAATGCTTAATCACTTCTCCCGTTTTCTCCTAATTTCATAGGAAATGAAAGTATGCCGAATGACAAAATTTTAAATTTCCACTTGAGGCTGTTTCGTCTGTTATGGACATCCTAACTGCGATATTGTAGTATCGATGTGCATTGCTCATTGGAATTAATAAAATTCTGCAAAGTACATTTTAAAAAGTAAAAACTTAACGAAAAAGATGTGAAGTCTTTTCGCCTTTTCAAGTTAATAAGATAAGCTGGTTTTGATTTTTTTTAAATATGATAGTACGTTTTCTAATGCTTCGCTGATGCTTCTGCATTCCAAAAATACTTTGACAATTTCATTGTAATGTTGGAGTATATGTATAGGCCCTAGCGCGTGAAGTTTGGATTTAAGCCAGTTTCTTTAGACGATGAGCTAGTATGACTATTATGACGCTGAATATTTTTAACGTAACAGCACAGACACCGCCATGTGCCAAATGTAATCCACGTACACATTTATTACGCAATAATATTTCTTAATTTTTATTTCTCCGAAAGAAACACGCACTGTGATAACATATAATGTATAGTTTATATTGTAATTTGAACAAGTAGACGTGTATGTTTTGATAAATTTCGGCAACACTGACAATACTCGGGCAACGTTATTATCTATTTCTATACTAAAATAAATCTGAAACTGATAGTTGATGTATAAAAAAATTTATAGGGGTCCCTTACATGTATATGTATATGTGTATTTGTATGTCCATGTGTGTATGTGTGTGTGTGCGCGTGTGTGTGTGCGTGTGTGTGAGTGTATATATATAAATATATATAAATATATGTATATATATATATATATATATATATATATATATATATATATATATATATATATATATATATATATATATATATATTC
>DWMZ01000249.1:0-27705 GCA_018249855.1 Eueides tales michaeli | reverse complement strand
TTTCTCATAAAGTATTTTCTTGAAATAATATGTTAATTTGACAGTATTTTTTTCTACTAGCTACTATCATCACGATATACATACAATAATATTTATTACATCAACGAAAATGAAAACAGTGTACAATATCTATAACATCCCCTATGTACACAATACGTATTCTTTGACGTGACGTCGCCAACATAACACAAAATGAATAACAAAAACGGTTATTTTATTACGCTATATCAATGAACTAAGGAATCATTTTGTATAAGAATATTCTTATATATTTTGTATAAGAATATTTTTGTATACCAAAATTATGGTCCAAAATATCCAGTTCTCTCGAAGCGTAGAAAAAACAATCATGATTCTTAGTCAACGTTATAAAAAAATACGAGTATTTAGTAGTATGCTTCGTTTTCCCTACATTTTTTATGAAGTCCACCGCGTTATCAAAACTTATAAGTTATAGTCTTTTCCATTTTAATACCATCGTAGGTTAAATATTGAGATTTGAAATAACCATTACAATTACTACGTTAATATACAATCCTGAAATTGGGACGCAGCCATTGGTACTTGTACGTAAGGGTTGAAAGTGGATTGTCACCAGCCCTTACGTACCCAAAGTATAGCTATAATAATTGATTTCTTCGTGCTTTTTAACCTCTGATACAGAAAAAAGATTATTATAAGTTTGACGTGTGTTTCTATCTCTCTGTCTGTGGCACCGCAGCTCCTGAATGAATGAACCGATTTAAGTGCGGTTTAGTGTACTCGGAAGCCTTGTTCATCGCGGGGGGTTTTAGGTATGTTTTATGAAAATTGGTTAACAGTTTAATATCATTTGGATAAGATGTGGTAGTGATTTTTAGGTTTAGGTTTTTAGGAGGACTTTTTAAACTTTAATACCTTATAATGAATTTCGAGTCTATGAAAGCCATATTTACGTTTAAGTATGATTGTTGAACCAAATAAAATATATTATACATAGTTACATACGTATAATACTCTGTTATACAACGAAGTATAATTAATTCTATCTCAACATCACAGTGGTTGACAACATATGTATGTACTCACAGATACTTGAACCTGTTAAAGAAACTTTTAATTGCTTGTTTGATCACACACCTTAGTAATTGTTACTTATTGAATATTCATAATATGAATGTTATAGCGGGTTTGAACCGGGGTTTGGTGATTTCAACAACTGTAGCCGGAGTTGGTTAAGTTACTTATTTGTAATTATTACATATGAATAGTGCAGCGTTGAGTTTCAATAATCAACAAGCGACGATTGCTCATTACCTACCCGCTACTTGACGCTACCCGCTCTGGTAGATATAGTGTGGCGTTTAGTTCCGCGACTGAGAAATAAAGTTATTTGGTGGAAAGTGGGGAATGGGATGTCTTAACAAGATTTTTACCTACCGCTGTTATATATATATGAAAAAAAAAGTTAATTAGGGATAAAAATTTTTGCGAATCAACACTTGGTCTAAGAACAAAGGCTTTTCTACATAAAAGAAATTGCGGGCGACGACTAGTTTAATATCTACCAAACTGCAAAAAAAGCGTCAATTCTCCTACTTAAATTAAGAAGACTTATATGTTTTTAATTAAATTCTAAATATAAAGAGAGTCCAGTGCTTTGAACTTGATATTTTATTTTGAATTAAATTTCATAAGTTGTTTATGAACTCTATTGAAATTATTCAAAAGTAATTAAAATTTCAGATAAATATTTATGTATTTAGAGTCAATTACTTATTGAATGTTTATTTTCATTTATTATTATTAATTATTTATAAGTACATCGCGGTGCAGCTATTCTTATTTTTAACTCTACGCTACATGTGCATGTTAACCACCCAGAAGGTATGCGCTTCGATTTTTCGCTCTAATTTTTAAATAAACTTCGGCGTTAAATTCCGCTGTTCGACATGCAGTGTCTCGAAAATAATGCTGAAAATGTGGAACGGAGTGTCTCAACACAAATCTCTTCATAAAGTTTTGTTTTAATTATGAAATATGCTAATGTAATAAAATGGATACGGTCAATCTAAGGTATATTTAAGAAGGAAACTTAATGTGAACCACAATGTCTTTACACGATTTTCATCTGAATTAATAACTTGTACATATTTAGTTAGTTAAATTATCAAAAGTTTCACTGGAAGATGTATTTAGAATTTGTAATAATGAACCTGATACTGTTGAGGAGCAAGAGCGTAGCGAGTGACTAGGAACGAATGAACTACACTCTTACATGCGCGAAATAAAAATAATTCGCTGAGTTACACGAAACCTCTTTAATTTACTAAATTTAAAAACCTTAAACCTTAACCTTGAACCTGCGCCTCTTGAAAACCGTTCAAGCGCTCTGACCACTAAGCCTCCCCTCCCTCCCCCCCCATGCGGATGGCTTAGTGGTCAGAGTGCTTGAACGGTTTTCAAGAGTCGCAGATTCAAATCCTGCTTCGTCCAAATTTTTATACGTTTTTAAATTTAGTATTTTTATTTCCTAAGTGTGGAATAACACTTTAAAAAAAGTAAAAACTCTTTAATTTAGTTTACCCTGCGGTGACCCCGCAATTAAACATATAAATAAGAAGAACATTTGTCTCATAGTTAGTACATAGTTTAAAAAAAAATAGTTACTCATTCAATACAATCGCTGTTAAAAAGCTTGATGGAACTAAAACCTGTTTAAACAGATTTAAGTATGAAAACTTTATGTATTTTGCCTTTAAAATGGCAATATCTATATTCAGACTGAAAGTTAATATTTTTCGCTGAAAAGCTCCACTAAGTTGAAGTATGCTTGCGTCTGTTGAACTCATTTATTGATAAATAATGAATACGTATACGTTTAAGACACAATTTGAAAGGTTATTTTTAACTTTTACTACATATATTGAAAAATTAATTATTATCTATAAATATAATATACTTGTAACTGTTCGCTGTGTGTACATGTAGAATACAGGATAAAAGTTATTATGAGGGGAGTTTACTAATGTAATAGAACCCAAGAGAATTATTTACAAAAAAATGTTATGATTGTCTGTTTGGCTATGCGTTTGCTAATTTCAAAAACTTAACCGATTCTAATGTAGTTTTCACTGTTGTATTTTAAGAAAATTTTCTTTAAAAATATGCTACTGGTGTACTAAATAATAAATAATGCTTTACTTACGGAAGGGAGCGATGAGAAATCTTTAAAGGATGATCGCCCAGTTAATTATGAAATATCCAATTATAGAATTATGATTAGTTAGCGACTGTTTGAATTAGATTTGAGGGATCGTATCTTGAATATTCACTTTTGTTTGCAATTATGTGTGTTTTTAGTGATTCATAAGGGAGTAAGGAAGAAAATTAGTTTTAATTAACCAATCGGAAGATGTATCTTCGTCACGTATACGTTGCCGGCGAACGCACAAGTAACTACGAAACCAGTCAACTATTTCAGGAGATGGCAAGCAGAATATCATGGTCCACTGTATTGAAAGCGTTGCTGAAATCCAGCAACACTATCACAGTGACCATAAGATCATCCATACCTTTTCTAATATCGTCTGTTATTTTAACGAGTGCAGTTGGGTGGTTCGTGTCGGAAACCAGATTGGTAAGGATTTAATAAATTTTGGTTCTGCCGGAATATACTTAATTATATACGAGCCTGAGACTGTAAACACGACATCTGGCTCAGGGAAATTTTCAATTTTTTTACTATTTTGAAAGTGTTATTCCACCCCTAGGAAAGGAAAATACTAAATTTAAAAACGTATAAAAATTTTAACGAAGCAGGAACCCGCGCCTCTTGGACGGCTTCCCAGAGGGCGAATTTTTATTCCTCGCTCTGGCAACGAGACAGGGGGCGGCGTTGAGTCGCTAAATACGCAAACACTACTTTAAATAAATATAAAGCGCGTAGGGGAAAAAAAACTCATTGACTACAACAGATTTATAACATCTTATTACGCAACGATTAAGTAAAATGCTTCATTTAGACAGATTTTCAGAAACTTAACTTAATTATTTAAAATAGATCCAAGAGTAATCACTTACTAATTTTCAATTATCTACAAAAGCTGTAATTTAACGGAATTTGCTTAAAATAATTACGAAAATGTAAATCACTTAAATCGTTTAACTCGAGCAGAACTTCCTAAAAGCTTCGAGGGAAGTCCAACTAGGCCCAACGTTTTCATTAAGCTACACGAAAATCATAAAGAAACGATAACTCTAAAAGTGTAAGAATAATACTTTTGGTACAAAACTAATGATTATAAGAAAATACTGCTTCTTTATTTTTTTTTGTTATTTTCACTTTAGGCACAGGGAACCTGGTGGTCTTTCGTACCCCACTTTATTTTATGCTCACAAGTATTTAGTAGGTACGAAATACATTTGGCAAGATTTACGTGAAAATAGCGCGAGGGGTGTCTGAGTTCGGTCCAGACAAAGGATTAGAGGGATTATTTTGGAAATTGCTTGTCACTTCAAATATACATACATTTAGTTTATATTTTTTTCTTCTCAAAAGTAAGAAAAATAACCTTTAATAAAGTTGTCGGCCAAAAGTAGATTACTATTATACGAAATCCTTATTCGAAGGCGACAATAGCAGGTTCGATTACTACTCGGCGTAAGAATTAAATTAGTTTTCTTACTCTGATGAGAAGACAATTGGGCCTGATAGGTTTAGTATCCTAACACGAGGCTTTACCTGCTATGTCATCGTGAAGCTCAAAGAAATATTATATTAAAAATATATATAAGAGCGTCAAAGTGACTTTGTCATCGAACTCACTTTACATAAATTAGCGATCAGTGTGAACTTGACAGGTTTTATTACAAGCGTAAAAACAGAGACCTTTTAAATAGTTAAAATGTCACTATTTTTTTAACATTTTTAAACCACCATTATAGTTTAAAAATGATCTAAGCGCGACGTTGCGATTCATAACTCAACACGCAATGCGGATATGGGCAAACGGACGTATCTTCATGATAACGAGGTGTCTTAAAATTTACATTCCCAGTTTCCCTCCGCTCATCAGGAACGAGACGGATACAGGCGAATCTAACAAATTTGGTAAAAGAAATATAAAGAAGTGAGTAAGTTTGAGTCACAATATATATTAATTTTATTTCGGTTAAACAATGTGTGACGTTACGTTTCCTGACTCCACTATCTAAATTTCATTAAACTGAGTTTCTGATAATATATTCATTTCGCTGACGTTATAAAAACACACAACAGAAATTATATTTAGAAAATAATGAACCATTAACGAAGTTGGGAGTATTTCATCAAACCAAGTGGCGATGGACTTTCCTCGAAGCTTTTAGGAAGCGCTTCTCGAGTTAAACGACTTAAGTAATTCACGTTCTCGTAATATATAAAAATAATCATTTCAATATTATTAGTACTATAGAGGTAAACAGAAATTTATCGTCACAAAGATTCACTTTGCGACGGTAAATTTCTTGTAATTATATAAATTATCTGTGACATCTTGTCTCTTGCTTTATTTAACTTAGTTATTATAACGATACCAGAAGGCTGTCATTTCTGTTAGATAATGATTAAGTGAAAATACAGTTTTATATTTATTTTACCATAAGAAGGAAGGAACGTTTGTGAAGCATTTTTAAAGGTAAGAAAATTATAAGGTTAATTATAAAGGTTTTTAAATTGAATCAATTTTTTTTACTTCTCAATTTTTGTATTCCACATCTGGCAGGGTAAGCAAAGAGAGCTTAAGAACATAATATACATTCTGTTTTCATTAAGACAACATTCTCCACTTATCATCGAGTTAGAGGCATTACGCGCTGAGTTCAATCTAAATGTTGTAATTCATAATTTGATAAAAAATATTTTAACAGTTTCGTAAAAATAAGTCAAGTCAATTTTAGGCAGAGGATTTAAAAATCAGAAAGTGGGTTAAAATAAATTAAAGCCGCCGAGGCGCAGTCACATAACGATCATGAGTTCAAGTTCCTCCGGAAAATAAGTTATTTTCATTTCCTCACCACAAGACAGAGCACAGCTTTGAGATCACTTCCGTCTCCCAACACGCAATATCTTGTAAGTTAGACAGAAAGTGGATAAGGTAATAGACTATACGGTTTACCCAATGGTAAGCAATAACTATTGACCACTAATCGTTCGTGGACTCTCTACTATACGCGGAGTACTCGTACGTACGTAAAGCTAAAAAAATTGTCCCAAAAAGGCTGTCACTTCTGTTACTTTTTTATAATGCTTCTTGTTTTTCAACAGAATAGGATAAGTTGAGATATTTATAACATTATAAGAAAAAGAACGTAAAGAGCGATGCTAATGTGAAAACACCAATTTTTCATCATTATATTATTAACCTATTTCTTCAAAACAACTATTAAAGAACTATTAAATTCAGGAGCTTAACTTGAGTAAGGAAGCCTAAAGCTCGTTTACAGGAAATTAATTTCGTAAAGTAAATATATTTTACTATTTACTATAACGGTTGTGTCCGTTGTAGCGTAGCACATTTACATCTTGCTATAAATATGATAGTTCACAGTTTGATTTCGTCAAGGGAGAACGATTTTGCCCTACGTGTTGCCATTGCTGACTCTCCCACACTTTACGACGACGAGTACTTTAGTCGCATCTTACGGCTCCATCAATAACATGATCGGTGATCATATTCTAAGCTGGAATCCAACGGCGGCATCAAACGATTATAGGTATAATTCTTAGTTAAGGTAAAGAAATATTTTCATTGCCTCCTTTTGATAACAAGACAAAATTAGGCAGTGAATTCCGCCATTCGGCACGCAATGTTTCTAATATTGGAACACGAAAATGGTGATCCGAACTTACTCTCTTTAACTCTCCTAACTTAGCATTAAGCTAAAAAATTAATGAAGTACATGTTGGATTTTCCCACCGGAGATTCTGCGCCAATTTCATGACATACATAGCGTGATCTTGAGATAAATAACAGACGGAAAGACGGTCAATAAAGTGGCCCTATAAAGAGACCCCTGTCTTTTGAGATGCGAAACCCTAAAAATGGGAAAAATAGTTTTTCACTCCAAAATAAATTATTACTCCATGAAATACTTATTAAATTGTAAGCTTAAAGTATTTTTGTGATAGCAAATTGGAATGTCACCGTACTTCGTATAATGTTTATTCTTCAGCCACTTTGCATCTTGACGTGTAATAAATATGTAAATTCTTTAAATATGAACAACATTTTGTTGATATATGTGGTGCTTTTATTAAAAAGAAGAGAAAGCTTGTGGGTTGAATTGAAAAAATACATTCTTTATATTTTTTTTAATCTCTATAGTGAATGCTTTTTAACAAAGAGACCAAGTGTTAAGATAATCAGTTCCCCAATTTCTGTTTAAATACGGTTTCCTCTGCCTACACTGCCATGTGCGGAACACAGCGCAATGCCCAAGGCAAAGAATTTTATTTAGTATTGAAAAAATATGCCTCTAACATATAAATATTAATATAAAAAAAACTCCACAAAACTTATTATCAACTTCATGAATAACTTTCAAAACTTGATTATAACCAAAAAATATAAATTATTTGGTTTATTATTAATATATAGATAGTTTTATGGTATATCCTGTACAAAAGATATGTATGAAATGAAAATATTAAGTAATTTAATTTCCTTGACTGGGAAATTAAATTACTTAATATTTTCATTACATTGGGAATTAAGGAATTATCCATGATATAGTGCCATTATAATCAATTTCTCGTATAGCGGAATCAAAATCAAGTTTCACAAAATATCTGTTACTTCTTTATTATAGGTATAAGGTATAAGGTAGTTTTTCCCATAACTAAGGCTTAAGTACGTATGAAACGCCAGTTCCTGAGGTCACAGGTTTTTCCAAACAAACTATTTAGTTGTTTCGATCTTCAATTTCACCACAATATATTGTATGGGTAAGTCCAACAAATGTTAAAACCGAAAAAAATCACTTCTAGACGCCATATTGGACAAGTATTGCAAGGTATGTGAATATATTTAAAATGTTTTATTATTGCTTTTTAATAAACAAAACAAAAAAAGCTGGTAGTCTATGTGTTATTCTGATTCATAAATTATATTACTGGAAGGTTTAATCTAAATCCATTCAGTAGTTTTTTTTTAAACTGAAACAAACATCCATCGACACAAACTTAATCATCTATAATATCAATAGGACAAGTAGGATATTTTTTTGTTCATCGCATAATTTATTTTATTTTAGTTAAAGAGAAAAAGATGCTTCAACAATTTAAAAATGTTTCTTTACTAAAGAACTACTTAAAACACATTCATATATATTTCACGCTCGCGTGTTCGAGTTTCCTACATTTTATTATTAAGAAGATTTAAATTATCTTTATAATGAACAAGTCTAAATAAAAATCAGCTTATGTGCGTCAGGCGTTTCCCAAGTTTCCTCTGTTTTTGTCACAATTGTATAAAATTCCAGAACGTGAGAGCTTTATAGTTATTAGTTATTTTCACACATGGTAAGGTACCATGTACCAAAAACCGCGAATAAACACTCGTATCTTTTGATTGGATTGACTTAGGGGCTTATTTTTTATTTCAAGAAATTGTTCACCAGAATATATGATATTAAATTCTTAATATAAGGCCTGTCGTGGTCCAGAGGTACAAGCGTGTTGTTATAAACGCGACAGGTGGAGGGCTCGATCCCCACTCGAGGAAATGAAATATTCAATATTTTCTATTCAAATATTTAATGTTTTTTTTCTTCGCTCTGGTAACATGGCAAAGTTTGACATTGAGTTCCACCACTCAACACGCAATGCCTCAAATTCGTCGGAAAATAAGCATACAGGCTAAAGCTGAAAAAAAACCTTCAAGGTCAATAGAGTCGTAAAACGTGGTGATACATCACTAAACAAGTATAAACAAATTCAACTATACTAACTTTAAAATGTAGAGACTTCTAAATAAAGTAATATAAATAAAAGAACTACAGCGTCTCTACAATGACAGTATTTCTTACGAAAACCGCAAAGTGATTGTAATGGATATTTAACTGCTCATAAAGCTACCATAAGCCCCTCTGAAGGCATATGAGAGAAAATGTGGAAAAATTTTATATAATAATATCATATTAGCTAATTCTCAGTACATTGGCAGAATGAGTATCTAAAACATTCTGACTCGACTGACGCAATTTAACGCCGCGCTTTGTCTTGTTACCGGTGAATGTGTCCCAGTGGTCAGTGAATTAAAACCGCAATAGACTATTAGTTAGCCGCATAGCCGATCGCTATAACAGCGTGTATAGTTTTTTTCAATATTATTCAATTAATAGTGTCACAATCAAATCTAATTAAATTAAAAGACCCGCCCCTCCACAGTTTCCAAGAGGCGCAGGTTCGAATCCAGTTTCCTACTTTTTTTCTATCAATTTCTAAAAGAGGTAATAATAAATTTGTCAAATTCAGCACAATATGGATATAAAAACTGTTACGTTTCTTTCACTACAATATTGCCTTATTTTATGTACCTTTTTATGACACAATATAAAAAAGATGAAAATTTAATATCGGAAAAGTGTTCGTTTTGCATAACGAACTTGATTGGCTTTATACAGTGTGACAGCTGTGATATTGACGACATTCTCTTTTACAGGATAATAAAAATAATATCTATGTATTATTTGTTTTTGCTTAAAATTGACTCCAACCTACATCAGGGAACAAAGGGAACCTAATATTAAGATACTCCGTTCTCCAGTTAACACTTAAGTTGCGCGACATTGCGCGTAGAATTTATTACAACGCTTCCTTCGGTTATTAGAGCGATGAAAAAAGTAAGTTCTATTTTCAACTAGGACAATGCCCCAGTTAATAGAATATACAACCGTCGCATATCATGTTACGCGCTGTACTGCTGTACTACGA
Source organism: Eueides tales michaeli (assembly GCA_018249855.1). Lineage (NCBI taxonomy): Eukaryota > Metazoa > Arthropoda > Insecta > Lepidoptera > Nymphalidae > Eueides > Eueides tales. The sequence continues at coordinate 17,750 of DWMZ01000249.1, read as the reverse complement.
CTGCCGTAAAAACGTATGTAAAAAAATTGTTTTACAATATATCCTCCAGAATATACACAGCACGTTGGGCAGAGGGATATAGTTCTCATGAAGACACTATATTGATCACTCTTCATCTAGTCTTTGAGCAATTCATCTCAACGTCAAGCTTATACTTAACGTCATTTGCCTACAAGTTTGTCTTGTGACACAATGGGAAAATATCTGGCTCAATTATTATAGGTTCAAGCCCCATTTACGATGATGAATATAAAAATAAAAACATCTTTGAATTTATCGATTTTAATATTTTTTTAAGGGAGCTTTTTAACTGGTTTTGCAAGTATATTTAATATTACAAAAAACATTACATAACTTTTTTGGGAACTTGACATTTAAAATAACGTCCGGCTTTGTTACGATTATCTGTGACAAATCTCTTTTTTTCTCACCGTAAGTCAGTTACTAGTAATAAAAAATAGGGGAATCTTTGTTGCCGCTTTGCCTGCTAAGACATTTGAGGTCGTCGTGGCGTGGTATTATAACGTCTAACTATAAACACGATGATCGTGAGTTCTATTCTCATTCGGGGAAAGAACTATATTAAATCTATTATATAATTATATTAAAACACTTAAGATATTAAAAAATCAACGGAAAATGTAAGAAACAGAGTGTTTTAACGCTAGATCTATATAGATCTACATAATACGGGACAAATCGAATTGGGTGAACGTGAACATTCTTCATGTTCTTCGGTGAGGCGGAAAGTAAAACAAGCGTGGAGAGCTATATTTATATTTTCAAGTTTACACTATTTGTAAACAATGTATTAATCTACGTAATCTGGATCCACCTGGGCAGTTCCGTGTCTATACACCAATACAAAGGTAACACGCTTTACAAAATTAATTTGTTTATTCAAAGAATTGAGATGATTAGAATTAATGGGAACAGAGTGTCTTAACACTATGATAGGTTCCTTCTACCAGTCACTGCTAAAAAACTCTAGATTTTACGTAGCGTTAATTGTAGTGGACAAAGTGATATTACGCAACAATAACAAAAATAAACAAAATTAAATTAAATTCATTTTGTTTAACACAAAAAGGAGAGTTTTGAAATACAATTATGAGAAAACGTCTTCACGTAAAATTCAAGCTCATTGTGCCATTGTGAAAATGTCAAACTGAACGATGATTACGGGTACGATCCCTATCGGAGAAATGACATTAAAAAAATAGCGCGTTGAGATCTATTACTCAATATATAACGTTTTTTCGTTCTGGTTATTAATAGACTAAGAGAGGTGTTAACTTCTGCCACTCAACAAGCTATGTATGTCTCGAAATTCATTCCGTCCGGCCCTTTTTATAACAATTAACACAGATCTCAATGTCTAGATTTCAATCCCAAGTATCATGTAAAAGAAGATATCTTACTAATATCATAAATGCGAATGTTTGTACGGATGTGTGTATGTTTCACGCAAAGACTAATTTGTTAGGATTGTTATGAAACTTTGCAGTAATATAGCTTTGATATCAGAATAACATAATAAGTTATAATTTATAAGGATTTTTAACCGACATAAAAAAGGAGGTTCTTTTATGTATGTTCCCCGATTACTCGAAGATAGGTGGACCGATTTACAAAATTATTTTTTTGTTCGAGAGGGTATATTTCATAATTGGTCCCATGGTAAGGAGATCAGGATCTGATAATGGAATCCTAGAGAAATCGAGGGCAACCCTCAATTTTGAAAGACACAGATGCGGTTTTTTTCGTATAATAACACAATTGGGATTTCCGTATCTGACTATCATCTCATTTTATTAACCGACTGCAAAAAAGGAGGAGGTTATATTTAATGTTTTAACGTTCCTCAGATTACTCGAAGATGGGAAAACCGATTTAAAAAAAAACTTTTTTTATCGTTGGAGTTACACAAGGATAATTACTGTAGGATTATCTTAAATAGTTCTAAATATAGGTCCGCGACAGCATATATCTATATTTTATGTGTAAGTCACTATGACCAAAATAGTGAATGCGGACGAAGTCGCAGGTAACAGCTAGTAGCTAATATAAACAGGAAATCCGAGTAATTTACTACATACAAATACGCTACAATACACCCAATACCATTACGCTGCCATTTTCCAGTGTACATTTACGAACGCGATTATTAATTGGATGCGGTTAAACGGAATGTAATGTTGGCTAACTTTTCAATTTTCAGGGTTCTATAAATAATTAAAACTATTATCGTACATCGTACTTATAGTAGATATATCTTGATTTTGAAATTCCGTAATAGACAACAAGAGAAACAAACTTGAGGTTTTTCAGCTTCGTGCTGTATCCTGCACAGCAGGATAGGTGAACCTGGGAACCTTGTGTTGAGATACTCCGTTCCTATTTAACCGAAACGTTAAGAAGTATATACATATATAAAATATATATAACTATTATTGATTTATTCTGTAACTATTATTTTTTATAAGATTGCTTTGTACGATCTATTCTTTACTCGTATCCACCAAAAAACACCAAATTCAAAATGTTCTAGAGCTACGGAAAAAATGTCGTTGTTAACCTCGCAAGTAATGTATTCGTTGTATCATTACCAAGAGCTAGCTAGTAAAGAACATACGAACTAAATCAATCTCATCAGAATAGATCGTACAAAGCAATCTTAAAAAAAAATAGTTATTTAATAAAAAAATAATAGTTATATATGTTTTATATACTTCTTAACGTCCGGTTAAATAGGAACGGAGTATCTCAACAAAAGGTCGGATTCGGACTCTTCCGACGCTTCATTGTTGACTTCGTTGCATATATCTGCATACATTATGTATTAGCGTAATGATTTTTTAATCTGATAGGTCTATCAATAATATTCTCCCAGGAAAACAAACCAAAGTTGTAAAAATAACAGCCTATACGTACAAACAATGTCGATATTGCACAAGGAAGCAATCGATGCGGATAATAGTCAGAAACTTTCACATCAGATAATGTTCAGTTGTTTGTGGAAACAGTAAAGTTCGAAATACAATATTTCTATTGGACTCACTGAAATTAGAATGAATATACAAAGTTACTAATATAAAATAAGTTTTAAGCTTGCTAATGCAAGCGACATACTTTTTGTGGTTTTATTTTTACTGAACACGCTATGCCTCAAATTGGCGTAAAGTGGGGAATGGAACTGCCTTGCCTTAACACTACATTCTCAAGTTCCTTCCACCTACCCTGCCATGTGCTGGATGCAACGTGATGCTTCATATATGAATAGTAAACACAGTGATGAGGTCGTTTCCTACGACCTGCCTTTTTTTCAAGACAACATTAAGCGATCTTAATACTGTGTCTCATCTACGAGAGCGGACAAAAAAACTATTTTAAATAACATTATTACTCGGAATGCTAATCAAACACACAATCTTCATATTAAAAGAACGACGCATTCTTAATTTGCCACTATTGCCTCTAAAAGAGATCAAACGGCTTAGTCTTAACTTAAAAATCAAAGAAGCTTATTATTATTTTTTTTTTATTTAGACATGGTGAGGCTTTGAGTTCTATCTGGCAACACACAATGCCGTCATTATGCATTCGATGGAAAGTAGGAACAGAAGGGATACCGTGATATTTAATATAGGGTGCCCCTCTCCCTCTGCTTACTTTTTTATGCATGGGACAGCGTGAAGCTAAAAAAAAATTAATAAGATTTATAAGCCTATGTATCAGCGATTCCATCTTTAAGCGTTAGAACGAACTAAAAACAAAATAGTTCAACCGTCATCTAAAAACAAAATAGTTCAAACTGTTATAGATCCGTATCTTTCTCAATCTGTTCAATCCGATTGAACGAATAAAATTTAAATTTTTTGATCACATTCGGAGCTTTTACTCGAGCGATCCAAGCATTCTTTTTGCACAGTGAGCTTTTTAAAACAAAATACCAAAAGCTTTCACACTTTTTCTATTATAAGAGTTTAGGTGAACGTGAACTTTACGTATATACGTTTGTACGTACGTTTTGGTAGAAATTAGTGAAGATTTAATTTATAATAATGAAAATAAGATAAAAGTTTGAGGCCTGTCGTAGCGCAGCGACACAAGCGTGTGACTATAACCGACAGGTTCTGGGTTCGATCCCCACTAGAGGAAATGAAATATTTAATATTTTCAATTTAAATATTTAATCTTCTATTTCTTCGCTCTGGTAATAAGGCAAAGCGCGGCGTTGAGTTCCGCCAATCCACACGCAATGCCTTAAATCCTAAAATATAAGTGGAACGGAGTGCCTTATACTAGGTTCCCGGGTTCCCTCTGCCTACCCTGTCTTGTGCGAGATACAGCGTGAACCTAAAAAAAAATGTTTTAAGCAATGATTTTGATTTCTGTTATTATAATTTACTTATTCAATAATTCCATTATTTATCTTTAGGTTTCTCGCTGTATCTCGCATAGACCAGGTTAGATATGTAGAACTTCAACACTGAACCTTGTCTAATTACCCGAGTGAAGAAATGAATATAATTACTCCACGTGGTCGGGATCAACCAAAAATCAAAAATCATCCCGCCTAAGCAACAATTTCTTGGCAAATAAAAGTATTAAATATTTTATTACCTCAAGTGTGCATCGAACCTAACACCTTGTCGCTTTTATAATCACACCGCATCTTTGCGATACTAACGGTCGAAATTTTTCTTACTTTTATAAATATCAAATTTCGTGAGGATAGATGCTTGTTTCACTTTCATACAAAAACTACTAAGCGAATTCAGAATCAATTTTACAGTAGCACTGCTTATCTCAATAACACATAGGCTACAATTTTTAAAGACATTTAAAGACTTTTAACAAATTTAAGCAAGTGAAGGCCTGTTTATATCGCTAGTATGTTATAATGTAGTTGGTCTCATTAATACATTAATATGATCGTAATAATTGAGTGTAGTCGTGTGTAGTCGCTGACTCACATGACGCAGGCGGTAAGTTAAACTTTTATTACTTTCTGAGCTAGAACTTTAATTAAATTCTTAGAAAACGCTATTTTTTTTATGAATATTTGGAATAATAAGGATATATTTTAATGTCATGTACATTAAAATATATCCTTATTATTCCAAAGTGGTAGTAGATTCGATTCCCGCTTCCATAATATGTATTTATACAAGTATGTAATCTGTAAATTAACATTAAAGTAGAACTCTTAAGCTTCACATATATTATGTTTCAATTCAGCAGAAAATGGGAAACGCGAGTGCCTTAACACTAGGTTGTAGGTTCTTTCAGCCTACTCTCAATATGCGGGATAAAGCAAAAAACTAAAAAAGATAAAAACGTAGAAATAAAAGTTTAATACAATCTTTATAGTAAAGTAAAGTTTAATACAATAAATATCAAAAAGAATTATTTTTTTTATGAACGGATATAAATGATAGGTTTGTTTCATAATTAATTTTAAGAACTAGTTAACCTGATGTTCAATTATATTATAAAAGAAAAAAAAATAATCCAAAAGCCAATGCACTATTTTGTTTTTTTTTTTTTCGTTCGTTTAATTTACAGTTCTGATCTTTTTCAGTTGTGTCGTTTTTCAATTGCTTAAATTAGTATTATTTTGTATATTGCTCACAATGTGTTGAAAAGATTCTATGTGATCTCATTTATTTTACATTTAGCTGGAGGAGCTCTCCCGATATCCCGACTTAAGGTCGTTAAGTGATCCTGGCCTTGAGAATTCCGTATCTGAAGAAGCTACATTTGTTCTGTCCGCCTCATAGCATAGCAGATCTTAATGTAAGCTAATAAAAGCTTTATGTTTGCTTGGTTTAGAATTTGCAAAGCACAAGCTCCATCCTCCTTCATTTGATGCAGTAGCAAGTCAAGGATTACGTTCCGAAGAGTCTTTCTAGAAAAAAACATTTGGTAAGTTGATTACAGTTTATTGTAAATTATTCCTTTAGAATAAAATCAATTAATATTTTTTTACTTTCTAAAGCCATCAAGGTATTTATGATTACTGTATTAAGTTTTTTAACATCTAAGCGTTAATGTTTCACACTAATATTTTTAGATTAAAGGCATATTTTAACACAAGGCCACGAGGCGCAGCGACACAAGCGTTTGACTGTAATCGACAACGGAATATTTTATATTTTCAAGTTAAAATATTTAATGTTTTATTTTTTCGGAATCGGGTGGATAAAAGCGCTCTTCCACGAATCTGGGACTACGCCAACTGAGCAAGAGTGCCGAAATAGACGCGTTAGCGTCGGTGTTAGCTCAGGAGCACATAAACGGAGCACAAGAGGAGAAATACCATCTGGCCCACTCGACTTGTGGATGTCCAAGGAAGACAGAGCTCACCTAAAAGCTTTCTGACTGTTGAAATACTTCAAAATGGTTTCCCTTTCTAATAGTTGTAACGACTTTCAAATAGTCTTACAATATTGTATACAGCGCCAAATGTAAGCATTACGATGTGGATCATATTGATGAACTATTTTTAACATTTTTAAAGTATTATTCTAAATAAAAATGTTTGAAAAAAATATTTTAAGTTAATACCATCATGCATTTCGATATGTATTGGTCAGGTTCGACAAGTCTTGTGTGCTTAAGGGAAAACAAAGGGATATAAGGATTACTGTTTTTTCCTTTTTAACTACAAAACCCTAAAAAACTGCGAAACGAAAAGAAATATTTTTTACTTTATATTTATATATATATGAAAAATACCATTAATATCGATGCAAAAGAATTTAAAATACGCTTTTAAGCTCCTAGCTCTTTCTACAGGAAGTATCGACATGTCTCAAGAGATATTCCGACACGTGTCATACTATATATGCTCTACCTTACCTTTTAGCTTCCTGCTCGATATTATCTCCGTATAATAATTAATTTATATAAATTTATACGGAAGTTCAGGTAGTCGCGGTGCTACGGGCCGAAGACTTTTACAATGATTATGAATATTAATTCTGATTTAAGATACTAAATGTATTTTTATTGTTGTAATTTTTCCACTGTAACATTAATAAAGCGTGGTGTTAAGTTCCGCTACGTAACTTGTGTATTGAAGATTGAGTTAAAAATTGGAAAACGTTTACGTTTCTACTAAGAAAGAGTCATGTGTTTTGTAATTACTTCGAATTCCTCTCAAGAACTGAGCAAGTCTATTTATTTTATCTCTTTTTGTTCGTTCGGTCCTTTACACCCGATGAATTATTTTTGAAAATACAGGTATGCAGTTTAAGATAAAAAAATCATTGTTCAACACTCTATTATGGACCAAAGATAATAATTTTAATGATTTTTGTGCAATATCTATATATATTTTAAACACAGTTTGTTTAAAATAGAAGTAAAAATAAAGCAGAAGATGAAGGATGATGGTTAAATCAAATACAAATAGATTTTCAACAATGTGTATTGCCAATAATAGTTTATAACTGTGTAGTTATATTTAAAAAAAAGGAAAAACAAATAAAAATATTAAATATTTCATTTCCTCGAGTGGGGATTAAACCCACAACCAGCCTGAAAGTTGCACGCTTGTGCCACGGCATGCCCCATCCGGCATATAACGAAAGAAATAAGGTTGTACTTCCAGGAACTGAGAACCGTTTAAAATCAAATACTATTCTTGAACGCTACGATGAAAACGTAACTACTATTATTATATTCTACAATTCTATTCTACGCAATACTACAATATTACCATTACTACAAGTTACAACCTTCTAATAAACACGTAACACCCAAAGACACTCCGCTAATATCAATTAAAGCGGACGCCGTGGGCTATGGACTTACCGGCTGAGTATTTCAATTTTGATACAAATGTTATCGTCGGTATTGCGATCCGCTGGATGAAATACTAATTCTATTGTATTCTATGTAATTAAATTGTGTGGGTTAATTCATTATAAATATTCATGTGTATGTGCGAGGCCGTTGTGGTGCAGGGGCACAAGCGTGCAACTGTTAACGCGACATGTTGTGGGTTCGATACTCATTATTATTAGCACTTTCTAAGTCTTGTAACGAGGCAAAGCGGTAAATAACATGCTTTGCTTCCAGAATTCACTTTCACGCTGTATTCTATATACATCATGATAGGAAACGTTGACTCAAATTATAATGACACTTCATTTCTCATTTTCCAAACAATCTTTGAGACATTGTGTTTTGCGAGGCAGAACTCACGCCACGCTCAAGGCACGCTTTGCTTTGTGAGAAGAGCGAAGAATTGAAAATAAATAATTTTCTCGAATGGGAATCGGACAATTCATGTAAACGCGAAGATTGTACCTTTTTATTTACATGCAGATTTTCTGCCGCAGGGGATCGCATTATCTATTTCAATTTTTTATCAAAGAATTAATTAAAAACATTGTAATATAACTAGCGTAGAAACTTTACGTAAAATTTTAGGAATAATTCGATCTTCAAGCCTGACTTTAATAGGAATTCAGTATCAATGCGGATGAAACAATGCTTGTTTGTATTGAACATGGTAACAAGTTTAATACACAGTGTAATTTTCTAATAAAACTGTCAAAGCAAGTTGTAGTGCCTTAAGTGTTATATATATATATATATATATATATATATATATATATATATATATATATATATATATATATATATATATATATATATATATATATATATATATATATATATATATATATTTATATATTAAAGTGATATTTTAAGGCACTGTAGCCGGCCTACCCGCTGTGGCGCTGTGGCACAACGTGCGAATGAAAATTTAGCAGATTGTAGATTCGATTACCACTCGAGGAAATGAAATATTACGTTTTGATTTTGTCGCTCTAGTAACAAGGCAAAGGGCGATGTTTAGTTCCACCACTTAACACATAAGTTTGCCTGAAGTGGGGAATGGAATGGAGTGTCTTAGCACTAAGTTACAAAATTCCCTTAGCCTATCTTGCCATCGGTATCGGCCCATAGATTGACATTATAGAGTATGTACAGCACTAATTCCCAATTTTAAATCTTCAATTATAAAATTTGGCTTGAGTGAGGACTTGCAGTCCAAATAGAGATATTCATAACTATTACAAACTATAATTTTACTTCGTTCCATACAAAATGAGTGTATATGCCTGCAAACTTAAGTTTGTCAGTTTTTATAGGTGCAGTGCAGTTAGGCTGAAAGTGGTACTGAAGCCTCGGTGACGGGGTCCAATTCGCACTTGACTGTTTTTTATTTATCACAAACCGCCCCAGATGTGCCTTTTTAAGGTAGATAAAATTATTTTTCTAATTATTATTCTAATAAAGCCTATAAGTAAGTAAAAGGGTATCATAAATCGTGATTTTGTGAAAGAAACTTATTAAAAGTTCCGCTAAACGTAAACGAAGTGAATCCATTAGGTGTAGATTACGATGTTCAAACTTAATATAAATTACGGTTTGAATTTAATGGCTGTAGATGAAAAATATTCTATTCAAAATCTTGTTAACTTACTTATAATGAACTAGTGGCCGCCCGCTACTACGTGTGCGTGAAATTGCAAACTTGCAAAATCTTGGTGTAAACACTTACACTTACGGGCTTACGGGCGGATTTTTCGGTATCTCTGTGTTTTATTTCTCTGAGTAAAAGGGAAAAAAGACTTTTAAAAAATTAGATATTTTTTTAAAAAACTTGTTTTCGTGACTATTTTTCTAAGAATATACTAAAACAGTGTATTTGTTGTATATCAGAATGTAATATTGGTATTTTTGTTTTTTCACCCTCTATTCCGCTTATAACTTAGTGTTAAAGCACTCCTTGGTGTTAAAGCACTCCAATGGGTGGGCCATTGCACAATATTTGAGACACTGCGTGTTATTGTTAAGTGGCAAGTCTCAATGGTGGGCTTCGCATTGTTACCACAGCGAGAAAAAATAAAAAAATCCATTAAGAAAAAAACACCTAGAAATATCGCTTTCCCAGACAAATTCTGTACCACTGCGGCACTAAGGCCTCAATAAATATTGATATGTACTGATTAATGTTACTAGGGTTGGGAATTCACGTGTGCGAATGTCTGTAGTCCGATATTTTCTTTTTATTTATTTTTAATTAAAAACTGATGACATTCTAAAGACTTTCGATTCGTACTATTTATTTCTTAATTATTATTATAAATATTATTCAATATTTAAATAAATATTTTATGAGATTTTCCTTTAAATTAATCTCTTTTAGTCTACCGGTTTTAAAAATATGCTTTATAAATGTAAGTAATGTTGAGGCCTGTCGTGGCGTAGCGGCACAAACGTGTGGCTGAAGCCGACAGGTCCTGGGTTCGATTCCCCGTCGAGGAAAAGAAATATTTAATATTTTCACTTTAAATATTTAATGTTTCATTTTCTTCGCTCTGGTAATAAGGCAAAGCGCGGCGTTGAGTTCCGCCACTCAACACGCAATGTGTCAAATTCGACGGAAAGTGGGAAACGGAAGTGGAACGGAGTATCTTAACACTAGATTCCCGGGTTCCCTCTGCCTACCCTGCCTCGTGCGGGATACAGCGTGAAGCTAAAAAAAATGTAAGAAATGCCAACACAACAAATTAAAAAAAAATAAATGTATATATTATTAAGATTATTGTACATTCATCATAAAAGTAAATTGTGTACATAAATCTAGTTCATAAAAGGGTACAAGGAATAAATTATTTGCGGTAATATTTCACGTCGAGAACATAAAGCTTTCACTACAAATCGTTTTATTGTCGATGCTTGTATCTAAGCCTTATAGTAAACAACGATTCGATATTAACAAAATTATGAAATTCTACGTTAGAACTTAGAACTTCAAGCTTTTGTAATAACACATTATACATTTTTTTTATTGTAAGAAAAAAATAATAATTAGTACTATGTTAAAATTGCCGTAAAAACGTATTTGAATAACCGAGGCAAAGCGCGGCGTTCATTACTCAACACGCAATGTACCGGAATTCAGTGGATAATGGAAAAAGGAAGTATATAACTACTATGTTATAAGGTTCCTTCTGGCTATGCCACTTTAAGCACATGTTTTCTTCTGAAAATGAGTAATTGAATAAAATAAAAAATATGTATTTATATACGTTGCTTAAAATATTTTTCTTATTCACTGTGAAGTAATAATTAAATAATTAAATGTTTACAAAACAAAATAAATGTGTATTTATTTTGAGTAAAATGATTTAAAAGGTCCAGCACAAGCGTTTCCTTGGGGATATCCCTACGTGTACCTAGGTGTGGACGAAAACAGGCCGATGAAGGGGGAAAAAGTAATTAGTATTGCTTTGTTTTGTTCTTAATTATAGAAACAGGAGTTATTTCTTTATTTATGCATTGTGTATTATTTAATTTGCTAAAAGAAAATTTTTACATGTAATCTTCGTCACATGCGTCTAAATATAAACGCGACGGTTTGTATTGTCTATTCATTCAGGAGGACAAACTTATCACACGCCTTAGAGCGTTTGGATAGTTTCCAAAAATCGTAGGGGTGAAATCCTGCTACGTTGTAATTTAAATATGTCTCCTTAATAAGTATTCACTTTCTTTAGGTGTAGGATAATACTGTAAAAATGTAAGAAGTAAGTAATCCATTCTCTCTTGCCAAAAGATTCTAAATAATAAACTTTGGCTAGTGGAAATTGTTGTTGTTAATATTATTATTTAATGTAAATATTATTATATTTTATACGTTTTCTATATAAGTTTTTCCCGTGACGGGTATAGAATACATTTCCCCTCTGCTGCTTTGGATAGTGGGTCGTGTTGCGTTGGCGCGGGGTCCAGGAGACCCAATGAAACGATGCAACGCTGGCCTCCCAGTAGTTCGTAGGGGACCTGAACCTAGATCTATCCCGGTTTGGGAGGCTGTCCCGCCGCCACTGATAAAAGCTCGTTGACCTATGGTCGTGCCGGAGTGTGGGACCGGAGTGGACCCGACAATAGATTAACGGATCGAGCCGGGGGCCCTTGCGTGCCCGCGCCAATGACACGGTATGCCCAACTTCTAAAACAGGACATTTTTAATGCACTTTTGACGTTGAGCCTGCCGTGACAACTGCAGTAATGCAGTATTCAGCCATGATTTTTAGGTGTATACAGGAAAAAGTGGGGTAGGAGTAATCCTATCCCACCTTTTCCTGTACACACCTAAAAATCATGGCTCCAAAAATAATAAAAAGTAAAGTTGCTACAACGGCCGTCCCTTCCACTTTCAATCTTGACTTCTGTAACATAAAAGGACTTCATTCTAACTTAAACGCTGTTCACCACCATCTTGAAACAGTGAAACCAGCCTTGCTCTTTCTAACAGAGACGAAGATATCTACCCCTGACGACACATCCTACCTACATTACCCAGGGCACATTCTTCAGCACACTTTTATCTGGTTGGCGTGTGCTTGTACGTTAGGGACCATATCTGTTGTCAGCGACTCGACAGCTTGGAAGCTCGTGATCAACACTGTAGGTACGCGTTGACCTTGCTGGCATCATCCGAATTTACGCATGCCCACAGTGGTAACACCTAGATTGGCCGCTTCTTTGCTGAGCTGGTGATTCTCGGCGATTTCAATGCCCACGACACAGAGTGACTTGGATCACACAGAACCGACCGCGCAGGTATAACTACGCATAGCTTCGCCCAGGCTCACGGTCTCTCTCAATTGGTATCTGATATTACAAGAATACCCGATAGAGAGAACGACAGACAATCTCTTCTGGATCAACTGCTGACCACCCACCCGAAGGGCTATTAAGTATCAGTCAATGCGCCTCTCGGTACGTCCGACCATTGCCTCCAGATCCTGCAAGAAAGAGGCTGCCGGAGCTAAGTTTAAGCACATTCACAGGATTGGCAAGAGGTTGATGAGCTTCCCATCCTGCACTCGCGCGTTTTGGTCCCTTGCCAAATCCGTTGAAGGTAACGTCTGTATGTCTTCACTGCCTCCACTCTGCAAATCAGATGGATCTCTGGCTCATTCAGCAAAAGGGAAGGCAGATATCTTGTGTACTCTTTTCACCTTGAATTCAACTCTTGATGACTTGGATAAAACACCACCATCTTCGTTTAAGTGCGAGCACACTATGTGTGACGTTTGCGTCAATGAAATGTCGTACGACGTGATCTAATATTCCTTGTCGTCAAGAAGGCCAGTGGTCCCGATTGTATATCTGCTATCGTGCTCAAGACGTGGGCTCCTAAAATAACCTCGGTATTAACGCGCTTACTCTCTTTTTCCTTTACCACAGGAATTGACCCATCTTCGTGAAAAGTAGCTTTAGTGCACCCTATCCTCAAGAAAGTTAACAGCTCGGATCCACTTAACTACTGACCTATTGCGATCACCTCCTTACTATCCAAAGTGATGGAGCGCGTGATAAACACCGAGCTTCTTCATTATCTTGAAGAAAACCAGCTTAATAGCGACCGACAGTACGGCTTTTGTCACGGTCGTAGCGTAGGTGACCTCTTGGTGTACCTAACTCACCGAGGAACTGCAATTGAGAGTAAGAGGGAAGCTATGGCTGTTCATCGCAAAGGCCTTTGATCGGGTTTGGTACAAAGCTATTTTATCAAAGTTGCCGTCTTATGGACTTCCCGGAAGATTATGCAACTGTGTAAAAAGTTTCCTTGATGAACGTAGCATAAAGCTTGTTATCGATGGCGTATGCTCGGAAACCAAGTCCATTAATGCTGGAGTACCCCGAAGGTTCGGTACTATCGCTCACACTGTTTATTCTGCATATCAATGACATATCGCATTCCAGAAATATTTATTGTTATGTTGATGACAGAACCAAAAAAAAAGTATATATAACATTCCTCTTTTTGTTAGGTGTAGTAGTTAACACAATACACAAACCTTTACTGAATAACGTTGTCATCAATAACCTCCAAAATAATAGTAATCCATAGTAATATCCTTCTTTTCTTTCGCGATTCAATCGAAGTGTTAAATAGTAAGAACGGTTTTAAAAATAGATTGTGATTGATGAGACGGTATTATACAAGGTTCTATTTGCCTAAGCTGATATATACATGACTAAAATATAAGAAAGAGTAAATGTATATGTCAAACTATTACCTTTATATCTTCAAATCTAGCATCCAAAAGAAATAAAACAATCATTTTTACTGTTAAATACCAATTGTACCAGCGTCATAAATATCGTAACTTTTATGTAATCTATCTCACAACTTACTTTGAATATTCGACTAAGAAAAATTTATTCTAATCGATGGTTTTTAAAAATTTTAAAGTTATTTCACACTTGGGAAAGTAAAATACCTAGACATTCGGAGGATACTAAAAAATGTATAATTTTACGCTTAATGTATAATTTTACTTACTTGTATAATTTAAAAGAATTGACATGTGCCCACATTGAAGCGATTGCTCGCTGCTGCAAAGAACCTTGTACCCACGTCAGTGCATTGCATTTTATAAATGCAAGATGACTCACTTTATTTGTTGTGCAAGCTTAATGTTTAAATATTCGTAGCATGTATGTTCGTAAATGTAGTGGTGGGGTGACGAATGTTTTATTATAAAAGCATTAAATAATCGTGTAGCCAAAATATTTGTTAATTAATTAACAAGATTGTAGTATTTAAACAGGCGCAAGGTAGCCATAAAGATGGTGGATAATGTTAATGGACACAGAATGTCTTAGCACTGTTCCCAGGTTCTCTCTACCTACCCTGCTATGTGTGGGATACAGCCGGAAGCTACTTAATTCTTATAAAAGGTATGCCTCTTATTAAAAAATAATTATTTCACACATTGTTTCAAGATTTATGTCTTTTGTTTATCGTTAACAGCCTTTGAAATGCTTAGAAACGTACAGAAATTTGCTAGTACCGGAAACCGAACCGGCGTCTCTGTTACTATAATTTCATATAAATACATTAAGCATATTGAAATTTGCACAATCTACCACGCACGCTAATATTTAATAACTATTATGTCGAGGTTTCGACGTCGATATAGAACTAAGTTGGTCATAAGCTCTTGGGCCGATACGAGCAAATCCTTTATTAAGCCATTTACGAAACTTGGCGTCGGC
Organism: Eueides tales michaeli; assembly: GCA_018249855.1. Lineage (NCBI taxonomy): Eukaryota > Metazoa > Arthropoda > Insecta > Lepidoptera > Nymphalidae > Eueides > Eueides tales. The sequence continues at coordinate 2,645 of DWMZ01000249.1, read as the reverse complement.
TGGAACCGAACCGAATGGCGTACTGTTATTATGCTTTATAAATTATTTACTGTACTCACAATACAATAGTTAATAATCATTAGAATAGTAGATACTAATATTATATTTACTAATATTATATTTGGAAAATTTTGCAACAATGGATGGTTATTTCACCTTCACGCAAAAACTATTTTTTAATAAATATGTTTTAAGAACTAGGTCTGAAAAAATGTCAGAATATGTATATTTTTTATAATTTAAAACAAATAATCACTCAATAAGATATGCCACAAAAAACATGACACAATGTCACGTTCTGCAATTACCGAGTGTGCAAGCGAGAGGATGGAACAAGCGATAAAGAACCGGGATTGGCCTAAGCGTGTATTAGATATTTGTTATTAACCTATATAAATATAGTATTTTTTTATTATTGTGTGAAATGAGACGTTAATTTATTACAAAAAAAAAATACGCAATTTTCATTAATGTAGTGTACTTATGAAGATTGTTATTTTTCCCGCACATGGCACAGTAGCCAGAGGAAACATGGGAACCCAATGTTACGGGAACGGGGTATCTTAATACTCCTTTCCCTTCTCCACTTATTTAATTACTTCCTTATGACCACTTATTAATGAAGTTGTAATGAACGTAAAATATTGTCCACCAACGGACTTTATAGACAATCAGTTATTTTTATACAAAATTAGCAAAAGCATTCTTCCCTCAACGGAAGATACAAGCTACAAGCTACACTAATATATTATTCCTATGAAAATAATAAAAAAAAAACAATGTATTTCGAGACATTATCTATTACGTTATAGTACAAATAAATTGTATGTAGACAGCTAAAGTAAATCATTGCAAGCGGCTGATTCAACGTCAATGTAACTGATATATTGAGACTGTTACAAGAGAGAGGTTGTTACTTAATTAAAATAATTGTTACGTATCGTGCTCTAGTACTAACTTGTGTTAACGTATGAAGAGGCATATAATTTATTTATCTATATGACATGATAACCTTAAAAAAATATAACGCATTTTCGCGTGCCAACTGAGCCGAGCGTGCAAGCCAGAGTGCGGAAAAATTAAAAACTTTGCGGAATGACTAAATTTCGGCGAAAAAGGGGGAACGAAATGTCGTAATGAGAACGTAGAAGGTACGTTACGCGCCAGGATTATGGGTTACCTCAGTATTCCCCAATGTTGTTTTGCACACATCTTAATAATAAAAAATAAAAATAAAACGTGCGCAATTCACACTTGATAGTAGTAAAACCTTTAAAATTTTGCCTTTAAGATAATGAGACGAAAATAAAATTTCGGGAAAAGGATACTTACTAGAGAATTACGAGTGGAGCGGGTAAGAAACAGAGTACAAAGAAAACCACAAATATAACATATGATTTCTGAGATTCCTCCTTCGTTGAATATTACGAATTTATGAGCTTGTCTTTTTTACTGTGGCTTTTTCCTTTTATCGATTTTCAAATCAAAACAATACTAAAGAAGTTTCCACTTCAAAAACTTAGCTTATCGCTGTCTTTAAGTTTTTCTTTTCTAATATTTTTCAAGTTTTATCTAATATTTCTCAAGTTTTCTATTTTGTAATATTTTTTGTACGTAGAGAACAATACCTTTCAGATCATATAAAATCCTCTCAAGAGATTAAATTTAACGAGCATGACGTTTCTCAGCGGGCGGTCAATGTCTGTACCGTATGAGAAAGCTTCTCACAGTTTTAAGTCTTCTTAATTTCTACAAAAGCAAAATTTCATACATTAGTTCTGCTTCACACTGTACCCCGCATATGGCAGGGTAGGCAGAGGGAACTTAGGAACCTAGTGTTTAGACACTTCATTCCACTCCTGTTCCCCACTTTCCGCCGACTTTGAGCCATTGCGTGTTAAGAGTGGCGGAACTCAACACCGCGCTTTACCTTATTACCAGAGCGAAGAAAAGGAAACATTAAATATTTAAATTGAAAATATTAAATATTTCATTTCCTTGACTGGGGATCGAAGCCAGAACCAGTCGTTCACACACAGTTGTGCCGCTGCGCCACGACAGGCCTCGTCACAGGGCTTTAACAAATTATTATTCCATATATTTACAAAGAGCCAGTCGACATCCCTGTGTCTCGCGGCAGGCCTGAAGTGGCATTTGTCATTATTTACCCGTCGCTCTCTCTCTTGTAACGACGCAAAGCGCAGCGTTAAATTTGTAATTAAACAAGCAATGCCTCCATTATTTAGTGTAAAGTGGGGAAAGTAGTATCTTAACAAATTCCCAGATTCCTTTTGACTACCTCGCTACGAGTATGTGCGAGATACAGCGTAAAGCTTAAAAAATAATAAGAAAGCAGAGTACCTAATTAGTATATCATCCAGATACTTATTACAACAAGGAATTGATGAAGTTGAGTTTTTCCTTCAAAGTGCAACATATTGCATCGCGTTGGTAAAATTATTTCTGCAAACAATTCCAGAGTAGCTACAGTGATATCCACACAATGTATTACAGACAGCACTTTCTAACTAAAGCTTGAAATACTACGTGAGAATTGTTTCTTTATAAAGTAAAATAAGTAAGAAGCAAGACCTGGTTAAATGGTATTTTGTGTTACAGTTTCGAGTAAATTAAAAATTACAAAG